>SNQJ01S0007126.1:87937-97997 GCA_010110895.2 Picea sitchensis
CGAACATTCAACTTGCGAGGAAAGTATCCCAAAAATAATTTACCAACAGGCCATCACTATACTACAAATAGAATGCATCAAACACATAGGAAGACAGTTACGATAGACCCTTGTATCTCTCTCCGATGAATGAATAAACCCTTTCGGTGCTACATAGATTTTCCTCCAAAACAATTGCCAGTCTCAGAGTTAAGTAACACAGTGAGTAGAAACCCATGGGACACAAACAGAGGGCACATGTCCACTGTGGTATAAAGCAAGGACTCTTGGTGTTAACCTCTACCCTGGTATACATTGGAATGACGAGAGAGATCACATAAACTCTGATTCCTATTACAGAAAGTAAAAATTCTCTTAAACACACACATGAACCCTGTGTTTTCCAGTTTTTAAAACTTGGGATTCGATAGTTCCATAGGGTCTTACCAGGTAGATGGAGGTTGTTGTTGACTTCACCAACGAGGATCGTAGAGGTGGCAACCATTTCTTGTGCAACAATGCTCAGTACAGAACCTTCTCTACAAAATCACAAGAACAAGAATGAGACTGCCAAACCCTAGAGGGACGATCCCACCCTTAACCATTCAGAAGTACTAGCCATGTGCTAGGGCTTGGATGGCACATCAGGATTGGGAAGAACATGGGGATGAGGCACCAAGACTGAGGCCAATTTAATTCTAGGTCAGAGTCTTAACTCCCCCTGACAGATGCACCTGCCTTCCCTAAATGTGGAAGATACGTAGTTTAAACAATAGTATAATCATGACTGTCCAGTGTACATGACCAATCGTTACACCTCAACTCTCTGAAGTGCTCCTCTCGTTACACCAACAGAGCAAGGAGGGGTATTTAGTTAGTTACACAGTGACCTAAGCAATACGAGTCAGGAACTGTTCGTTATGGTGGAAGAAACCACTCATATCGTAACCAAAATGTAACATCAGAGAGAAGTGCTTTGTTACCCACCCTTAATTTCACCTTTAATAACCGTAGTCATCCTAGTATGCCCTTGATCCTAATGTCGACTCAACTAGGTAAGAGTATAGATAATTAATGTCAGGGTTATAACATGGTGCGTGCAAAGTCCACTCCAGCTCGACTCCCTTAATTAGGAAAGTGGAAATACAACCTCGTGTATGGGCAAATAAATCTAGGTAACAACATTTATATAGCATGACATAAGGGTTTAGGAAAAGGCCTATTTTTCATTGAAACTTCTCGTTGTGCTAAAATAATATGTCAAAGGGTCACTCCAAGCCAAAAGGAGATGTAAGCACCCATCTTATGAAAATTTAAAGGATAATCTCCCTAGGAATTTTTATTTTTATTTTATGATAAATTTGAGGTTTATTACAACACCATTATCTTGCGAAGTATAAATTGTTGTCAGTTTTCCATGAATGGCATTATTTTTTCAATAATAATCCAACTCATTAGAAGAAAATCCCCCCCGCTCACATGTGCTTAATGTCTTTAAGACATAACCACTTTGTTCCTCAATAACAACTTTAAATTGTGAAAAAATAACAAAGGAATTGTATTTTTCTTTAATGAAATGCACCCATGTTCTTCTACTAAAATAACCCACATAAATAATAAAATAATGTTTTTCTTGAGATCCACTTCATGCCTAATACAAAGTCATATTTTGCACACTTTTTTTTGGAAATCTATTAATGAAATAAACAGATGTAGCTACAACATCGGCCAAAAATGTATTTAGAATACTTTTACCTTTCAACATACATGTAAGCATCTCAACAATTTTTTGATTAGTGGATTCTACCACAGAGTTCTCTTGGGAAGTATAACATGTTGTCAAATCCCATGAATATCATTCTTTTTTCAATAATAATCAAACTCATTAGAAGAAAATACCCCCTCTACCTGTGCTTGATGTATCTAAGACATAACGACTTTGCTTCTCAATAACAACTTTAAATTGTAGAAAAGTAACAAAGGAATCATATTTTTCTTTAATGAAATACACCCATGTTCTTCTACTAAAATAACCCACATGAATAATAAAATAATTTATTTTCTTGATATCCACTTCATGCCTAATACATAGTCACATTTTGCACATTTTTTGTTGGACATCTATTAATCAAATAAACAAATTTAGCTACAACTTCATCCCACAACGCACTTAGATGAGTTTTACCACATCGTTCTCTCGGGAAGTATAACCTGTTGTCAATTTCCCATGAATGGAATTATTTTTTCAATAATAATCAAAATCACTAGAAGAAAATCCCCCCTCTCTACCTGTGCTTAATGTACTTAACAGATAAGCACTTTTCTTCTCAATAACAAGTTTAAATATTAGAAAAATAACAAAGGAATCGTATTTTTATTTAGTGAAATACACCCATGTTCTTCTACTAAAATAACCCACATAAATAATTAAATAATTTATTTTCTTGAGTGACATGGTGCATGAGACCACATATATCTTCATGTACTAGCTCCAATGTTTTTTTCTCTCTCCAATATTTCCTTGCTGGAAACGAGCCTCTATGTTGCGTAAAAAGAATGAAGCCTTCACAAGATTCATCAACACAATAAATAGGAGTAAAATCTATAACCATTTTCTTATTATGTAGTAACTTTAACGCTCTCATATTTATATTTCCATACCTCATGTTCCATAACAAAGAATCATCATTATAGACAAGTTTTAATGTTCTATTTGTTTCACAAGAAAAAATGAAAGCAAAGATTCTATTTTGTGGCATATTGATTTTGGCTATCTAATTAGGATTTTCTTTATCATATATAATGCAGTCATTTCTATGGAAAACAAAAAAATATCCATTTTCAATAATCTACGCCACACTCAACAAATTATGTGCTAAATCAAGAACATACAAGATGTTCGAATATGTAATGATACCTTGTGTGGTATTGCTGAAATGTATTAATTTGGAAGTTAATAATATATAATCTTATGTAAAAGAGTTATCCCACATTCATCACGGGGAAAAACATTCTTGTTATCATGTATTATATAAAGAGGTGAAATTACATTTTTCTCACATGTATTATTGAGATGTAATTCCTCCATATCTTTTGGTATATAATAAAGGTAAAAGAGACCCATGTGATATACGACACAAAAATATTGTGAAGAATTGCATAGTGATCATATACTATGTAATGATGTGAAGATGGAGTGTGATGTGTGAGAGGTACCTTCACATGTAATATTTTATATTTCTGAAGAATAAATAAGACATTACCTTCATGTCAATGCTTCCCTATTTTGGGGTTTTACCACATATATATGGTGTACTCTCCTTTCTTCTCGTGTCACTTTCTTAGTTTGATTAGATGTTGTTTTATGGATAGGAGGCTCTATTACTAATATTTTGTTGTTTTATATTCTTGTATGTTTAATAATATTATCAATATTCTAACATGGTATCCGAGCATGTTACTCTCCTCTACCTCCTTTGGTAAGTTCTTTTACAACAAAATTTTCTTCATATTTAATTTGGCTCTTCTTATTTTGTAATTTTTCCAACAAATCTACTAGCCATTAAGGTTTCTCTTTCGATTTGAGATTTTTTCTACAAGTTTAATATTTTTTTCTCAAAACCCTAACTTATGTTTTGCAGATTTATCATATTTATGATCTTTAAAGAAACAAAATGATCTAACCATTGTCTCTGAAATGTAGCTTTCAACCAATATCGACTACCGGTTCTTCAAAAATTGCTATCGTTTGGTAAATTTTAAGTTTAGTATTTACCAAATCTTTTCTTTAACAAGGACAATTTTTTTACCAACCCTAGCTATTTTTCTAAGCCTAATCTCCTTTATAGTTCATTTATAGTGATATGTTTTTTGTTGGGTGTGGGTTTTCACTCGCTACTTAACCAGCTAACACACTCTTCAATATGGGACCATATGAACCATACAAATTCATTTTTCTTGTTGTACGTCACATTTTGTTGGCATTTTACAAGTGTAAGAGGTTGTGTCTTTTTGTTTTGAGGGCTCAATTGAGTGCCTTAGGGAGAATTTCTCTTCTATAATGGGGAAATTGTTTTTTGAGGGTGAATTTTTCTACTTGGGAGCACTTTTACCTATACGACCATATTTTTTCGTTGTCAATATGCTAAATTATTTGCCTAAGGGAAATTTTCTGCAATTGGGCAAGTCATTTTACCTGTTGGGAGGTCGATTTACAGTCTAAGATGGAAAATTGCTCTATGGGAAGCTGATTTGATAGTTGGCAAGATTATTTACCCTTCTCGGAATCTTTTTTCCCTCGACACAAACCGCAAAACCATATTCTTTGGGTTTCTTGTTGTTTTCTCTCCTTTAAAAAATAGATCCATGTCTTTACACAATATAGATCCACATCTTAAAACAACAAATCCATGATTTTTGCATGCACTTCGAAGGTTTCTGGGAGCCTCCCTTCTCTGTTTGTACAACCAATTTCGTATGGTCATTTTTGTGCTTCCTTATGCATTGTACAACCTAGATCTTAGTTGGGTTTTCTCTCTTTGCTTAGATCCATGTAAGTGGATAGTTTTTCTTTACTTATTTGGTATGCATAATTGTTGTGCATTCTTTGTTGTTAGAAATCATGAGATAAAGGAAATGTCTTGATGACAGACATTTGGTGCTTTGCTTGGCACTATGCATCTTTTTTTTCATTTTGAGAGGGCCAGTTTGTTGGGAAATTTCTCAAATCTGATATGTTTGTTGCAACATACATACATGTTTTGTTTGTTGTTTTTTTCTTGTTGTAGGCAGTTTCCAGAGTGTTTTTGCAATTTGGAAGATCATCAAAAGGGAAAGTTCTTTAAGTATTCATCCAAGGTAATCACATTCATTTTTTTTCATATTGTGACATTCCCAAAAATAAATTATTTTTAAAATCTGAAATTTGTTTAGGAAATTATTTCCGTTTTTAGTAAATTCAAAATTGGATAATTATTGTCATTTATGGCAATTTCGAATTTCAAATTTAGTTAATTGTAATTGATTATTATGATTGTTGGGCAAAGATCTGATTTGATCCAACTAATTATTTGCCTATGACAATTGTATGAAACAAAATATTTTATATTTATTGTTGATGGACAAATGGAACAGCCAGGTTAAGCTGACCATGACTCCATGAGAGGGGAACATGTTGGAACTACCTCAGGGATGAATGTGAAAAGGGGCAAATAAGGAATTTGTCCATTGGAATCCCCTAAAAATCAGGTATTTGAGAAGCTGCCAAAATTCCTAAGGTGAAAAAGACCTAGGCACATTTGTTTTTGGATATATAGCATACGGGAGGAGGCAGCACGCTGCCTAGTATGCTGGGGAAAAGAATTATCTCTTTCTATTATGAACACTATTTTCTGAGTGTGAGACAAGGAGAAGTTGTCGAAATAGAAGGACATTTGTTGAGGAGGACTTCAATAGTTCACCCTCATGGATTCACGGTCAAGCTAGGGGGTGAGTGGAAAAAGTAACATTGGTTGTTCTGTTCTAAGGTTGGGAGGAACGTGGGTACTCCATTTGTTGTTCGGCGGCTGTTCAGATATGTCTACCTACTCTTTCTTTGACTGAATGTTATATTATTTGATAGCTGATAGAATGCATCTATTTAATTCTGGATAGAAGTAATGCTATGGACTAGAATCCGATTACATGTTGTTAACTTAAGGGCTGACGGAATACCTCTAAAACTAATTCTGAATGAATTATCTCTATTGATTTAGTTGATGCGTGAATTTTACTTTCCTTTGATATAATAGCTGAAAGAGTACATCTGATTTATTCTAGAAGAATTAATTTTGTAGGTAGATTACTGTTGAATGGAACAAACTATGGGTTAAACCCTCACAGTCAGACGTATTCTTTGAGTAAATTTTTCTGTGTATTAAAATCATGAACGAAACTGAGCGATGGGATTATTACTAGGGGATATATCCATGCCAAATGAAATAAGTCCTATTTTGACAGTTTCAATTCATATGTTTTTATACATATAGAAAAATGGATTTTAGTGAATGAATATACTGCACAAACACTAACTAACGTACTGAAACATATTTAAATCATAAATAGAATAGGGCATACAAATGCTAAATAAGGTTACAAAAGTAATACTTGGATTTTGGATCTATCTATCTATTTATCTATATATATACCTATGACCGAGACATCCATATATATATATAAAGACCTGTTGCTATATAGAGTGACTATACATGGTCTTTAATAATTAGTTTAAAAATATAAATATTTAAATCATAAATAGAATAGGGCATACAAATGCTAAATAAGGTTACAAAAGTAATACTTGGACTTTGGATTTATCTATCTATTTATCTATATATATATATATATACCTATGACGGAGACATCCATATATATATAAAGACCTGTTGCTATATAGAGTGACTATACATGGTCTTTAATAATTAGTTTAAAAATATAATGACTGATACCATCAGTCCATCCATACTGGGAATCACGAGGAAAAATTGAACCAATCCTTTGTATTTATAACTGTGATAGTAATCTAAGAATTATAGTAGTTCAGGTACCTCACAAAACAAAGGGCTTGTTATTATGCATGATACATAGAGGCATAATTCATTAAAAAATAAAGATACATGAAATCTATTCTAAATTCCAGAACCAGATCAGTAGTAAACAATATACATTCACATTCTATATATGCTTAAATATTATATTAAATATTGAAGAATCCTATTTGGAACTCTAGAGTTTCCTTTTCTGTTAATCTCTAAAAGATGATTACAGAGATAAAATGTTTGACCGAATATAAGAGTCTAGTATATACTTTTTCCATGAAAATAATAACCTAGGATAAACATCGTTTTTCTTCCTTTCATCTATGAGCACCTTTAACCATTGTGTTAGAACCTGAATACCTTTTCTGGTGCTCAGAGTCATCCTGAATCCGAGAAACTGTGAGGGATGAGAATCCCTACAAATAAAAACGTGAATCTAAGATTAATAACAGTATTACTTTAATCAAGAGGATCACTATGAGAATGATTTCACAAAAATAAAATTCTACCACAGATCTAATCACGAGATTTTACTTAACTTGCAAGACTGAAGCCATCCTTTCCTTTCATGGCATTGTCGGGTTCCGTCCATGAGCCTGAAGGGGAGGTGGATCAAATTACTCCTGATGGGTACCCTTGCAAACAACAGGGCCCCATATTTAGTTGTGGTAATCGAATTTGTCTCTTTTAACTTTCAATAAATTAAAGCACCAACTGATTTAGAAAAACTACATCGTCGACTTCCAAAAAGTCGCATAAAATGCACATACCCAATATCATAAGGAAAGTTAAATATTGTTCGAAAACTATTTGATGGAGGAAATGCATTATGCGAGATTAAACATAGAGTTAAACATTTGTATTAGAAGGTACACTTAGAAATAACAATATCATTTTGAAAGAGAAACATATGTCCCGAGTTTAATCACAGACTTGATTACATCACATACAGGAGACCACGCTTTTATCAAGATCACTCTGCATGCAGACTCCATTTAGTATATATGTATATTTATATGCACCAAGGAACAATATAGTGTTTTAGTTAAACAATATAACAACATAGAAATCAACTAGTGGGTCGCAATAGGACCCACAAAGGGATGGCTTCCGAAGAAAAACACAGTTCAGTAAATGAAATGTTCAACGCAGAGTAAGGAACTTTGAGGTGCAAACCGATAAGAAATCCTACAGTCACAGGAACTCCTATTTGTGACACTAGTACAAGATGGCAGTAATATTTTAAGAATTTTCAAAGAACGAAGGCAAATCCCAACATAGAACTTACCAGACTGTGTTATTTTTCTACTTAATGAAAGGAAAACACGACCGAGATACACAACTTGTGGACATTTACAAATTCTCACCCTAAATCAGGATAGTAAACCAACCGAGTCGATCGGTTAGTCGAGTTAGAGTGATACTAAACTAGTAAGTAGTTACCCTCAAAGGAATCGTACTCTAAGATAAACAGACCAACAGAATGAAATACTTATCCAAATTCTGGATAGTAGTACCTCAAAGATTCAAAGGATAACGAAGACAAAAAAAAAGAGGAACCCAATGAAATGAGTTATCGAGAAAGCACAGAAGAAAATACAATACGTATGACATTTCCATACCTCACAAACCTTTGAAAAAGGGGGTTTTGGATAACATACCAGGTGATAGGGGCGAGGTGGAGAGATGTCAAACGAACTTCCTTCCACAAAGAACAAAAAACCCCTCATCGCCAGAATCCATACGCTAAGCTTTGTCATAGGTTTCCTTACAACGACGTTTTCCCCGAATTGCACAACACAAGAAAAATTAAACAATAACCTCGGAAGGACCGGTTTTCCTGATTAATGGTAGGCGTTGCACATCGTACCGAGACCATGTGACTAGGGAAAGGTGGTAGAGACTCATTGGGGAACATAAGTTGCACATTGGGCCAAGGTAATGCACCACACGAAGAATTCAATGCCACAAACATAATTTAATTTAAGGCATGTCAATTTATCCCTGTAGTCCTTGTCAGCATTTATGAGAGGGAATGATAGTCCAGTTAAGGTATGGTTGATTCTCAGAATCCTTGTTTCATACTTGGCTCTTGTACACTGGTGTGTGAAGTCTCACCGGACCTAATTACCACGCTGTCTTTATTTAATTAGGTATGAGTAGTGCATGCCATTTGTGAACCCTCACCATCTAATTCCAATTCCATGCGCACAATGAACATGGAGGTAACAACTACATCTAAATAGAGACACCTCCCCACATACGAAAACTGGAGTGGCTTGCCTTAACTTAAATCGTGTATGAGTCCCTCTCTAATGATTTATGTTAGGTTATGAGGACCCTTTCGATATGGAATACAAAACCTAAGGAACAACCTCTCTTTTCCTTGATGAGTATTCGATACATATGCTATAGATAGTCTAGCAAACATATACATTTTCGTGCTATGAAAAGGAGATCTAACAAAGTGCAACATATTATTTATATATATGAAGCAAGCATATATATATATATATTTATTTATTTATATATATATATAGATGAAGTAGTTCTAGTAGTCCTAAGTTCCAAACAAACTAATGGTTAGTAGTAGGACTAGTGTTCTGAATAGGGTTGAGATAGCTATAGCTAAATACTTATGAATACACTTGCAACCGTAAAAAAGTATTGATATGTGTATGATTATAAGTACAGTGATGAACAACTACAAGGTTGGGAATGATGAAACGATCAGCTCCAATAGTCTAGTAATTTATTATTATTATTATTACTTGGAAATTTTGGGGAACATTACACATATATTATTAGTTTATTGTCTTTCTGCATTAGACCATTACAAGGCCTTCTTTAATTTACACAGACTATGTGTGTAAATTAAAGAAGGCCTTGTATGGTCTAAAACAGGCTCCTAGAGCATGGTACTCCTGACTGGATAAGTATCTACAGCAGGAAGGGTTCATAAAAGAAAGTGCGGACAACAACCTCTACATCAAGGTAAGTCAAGGTAATATTTTATTAATTGAAGTTTATGTTGATGATATTATTTTTAGTAGTGATGATGACAGGTTAAGTCATAAATTTGCAAAAGACATGCAGAGTGAATTTGAAATGTCATTATTTGGAGAACTATCCTTCTTTCTGGGACTTCAGATACGTCAAAGAAACCAAGGAATTTTTATTTCTCAAACCAAGTATATGAGAGAAATTCTAAAGACGTTCGGAATGGAAGATTGCAAACCAGTTATCACTCCCATGAAAAGCAGTTGTAAGTTGAGCAAAAATGATGATTCAAAGTCTACAGATCAGAGGCAATATAGGTCAATGATTGGTAGCCTACTATATGTGACAACATCGAGACCAGATGTAATGCATGCAGTTGGACAGCTGACATGATTTCAAGCAGCACCAAAGGAATCACATGTATTAGCAGTAAAGAGGATCTTTAGATATCTCAAAGGAACAAAAGAGTTTGGATTATGGTATCCAAAAGGAAAAGATCTATCACT
>SNQJ01S0007126.1:98007-147649 GCA_010110895.2 Picea sitchensis
TGAGTGCTAATATTGATATGAATATCATACCATTAGGATATTATGATATCCTAATTGGAATGTATTGATTGGAAAAGTATCATGTTATCCTAAATTTTCATAGCAAGGCATTTACATGTGTTTATGAAGAAGGAAAATAGAACACTATGAAAGGAATTCCAAGACCCATTTAAATAAGGGAGATTGCAGTCACACAATTGAAGAGATGTTTAAGGAAAGGGTGTCAATTATATGCAGCTCATGTGGAGGAACCAAAAAAAGACAAACAGGCCAAAGGTTGCAGATTTTTCATTATTACAAGAGTTTAAAGATATATTCCAAGAAATACTAATATTTCCACCAAAGAGAGATAAATATTTCTCTATTTATTTAATATAAGGAGATTCCCCAATGTCAAAAAATCCTTATAGAAGGAGAACTCCAAAATTAAAATAATTGCAAATGCGACTAGATGAATTGTTGAAGAAAGGGTCCATATGCCCAAGTGTTTCACCTTGGGGAGCACCAATACTCTTTGTTAAAAAGAACGATGGAATGTTGAGGTTGAGTATTGACTTTAGGCAATTGAATGAAGCCACTGTGAAGAAAAAACACCCTTTATCCAGAATTAATGACCTCTTTGATAAACTAAGAGGATACAATATATTTCCAAATATAGACTTGAGAGCAAGATATCACCAGGTGATAATCAAGGAATATGGCATCCATCAGACAACTTTTAGAACCATGTATGATAGTTATGGATTTATAGTTGTGCCATTTTTATTGACCAATGCACCATCTGTCTTTACGTGCTTGATGAATGGTATATTCAAAAATTATTTGAATATATTTGTCATTGTGTTCTTGGATAACATACTTATCTATTCTAAGTTCAATGAAGATAATGAACATGTTTTGAGATTGGTGCTACAAGTGCTAAGAGAACATCAAATTTATGTCAAGCTAAGCAAGTGCTCTTTTTACAAAGAGAAGATCCATTATTTGGGTGACATTATTTTATAGGAAGTTATAGTAGTAGATGAAGACAAGATTGAAGCCATTAGAGAATTTCCAACACCCATGAATGTTTCATAAGTCAAATCTTTCATGGGATTAGCCAAATACTACATGAGATTTATAACAAGGTTCTCTAAAAATTTTCATTCCATGACCTATTTACAAAAGAAGGAAATTAAGTTTGAAAGGACAACAGAGTGTGAACACAAGTTTAATTTCTTGAAAGAATTACTTACTAATACACCTATATTGAAGATTGATGAACCAAATGAGAATGTTATGGCATGCACAAATGCATACAAAGAAGGAATTGGTGGATTCCTCACTCAGAATGGACATGTCATTCATTATGAGTCCTGAACTATTAAAGAACATGACAGGAATTATGTCACACATGATTTAGAACTTCCTTTCATAATCCATGCATGCAAGAAGATAAGATAGATGGAATTTTTAAGTGACTATGAATTTGACATCAAATATATTAAAGGAAAATAAAATAAAGTTGTTGATGCTACAACCATTAGTATGCATATATCGGATTTAAAGAAAATAATTTTAGATGTTGTTGTTAGAGACCAACATTACCTACATGTAAAAGAAAACTTACAGTAGTAAAATGTACAATATAAATTTAAAGAGTACAAGATGAAGGAAGATGGAGTAGTTATGTATAAAAATAGAATTTATGTTCCTAATTTCGGAGAATTCAAGAATTTGGTATTAAAAGGAATGCATAATCTTCCATATGTTAGACATCCCGGTTACCAGAAAACAATTGTAGAAATAACAAGACAATACTTTTGGCCAGGGACGAAGAAGGATGTTGCTGGTTACATTGCCAAATGTATCGAATGTTAAGAGTGAAAGCTAAGAATAGACACCCAATGGGTTTGCTACAACCATTTCCCATTGAAGAGAAGTAATGGGAAGTGGTAACCATTTATTTTATTACGAAATTTCCTAGGACAACAAGGCAACATGATTTAATAATGGTAGTGGTGGATAAATTGACAACTAATATTGCATAAATTTGTATGAGGTAAATTGGTAAGTTGCATGGGATACTTAAGGCAATTGTTTCAAAAAGAGATACAAAATTTGGGTAAAATCATGAATCTCGGTGTTTATTTTCCTTGTTTTCTGAGAAAATAAATTATATTTTCAAAATTTTTACAACTTCCGGTAAACAAAAGTATTTTTTTTTATTTAGAATTTGACTTTACAGTATAAAAAAAAACTTGTGAAGAATTTTGTTATCTTTCTATTTACTATTATTTTTAATTTGTTTATTGAAATTTGATATGTGAATTTACCGATTGTTTGACAATATGTTCCTTAAACATGAAGGGACTAATAATGGGTTATGTTTTTTGACATGAATATAATTGATATTAAATGCGTGTTTATGAAAAATAAAATACACCACGACAATCTAAACAAATTCTATTCAAGTATGACTATAGTTTTGAATTTAATGGATGAATATTATAATTTCTACATTTTTTTGAATTTGACCAATCTAATTTTTTTTTTAGATTTTA
Organism: Picea sitchensis; assembly: GCA_010110895.2. Classification (NCBI taxonomy): domain Eukaryota; kingdom Viridiplantae; phylum Streptophyta; class Pinopsida; order Pinales; family Pinaceae; genus Picea; species Picea sitchensis. Next base: position 100,551 of record SNQJ01S0007126.1, read on the forward strand.
AACATGTTTAGTGAGACTCCATCTATGTGCCTTAATTTTTATTTAAAAATAAAATCTAAAAATACTCTTTTGAAGAGGACACTGAAAGGTTCCTTAGTATAAATTTTTCATAATTTTCGAGTGTGTACTATTGCACTATTGCAAATATTGATTTTTCATTTTACTCAATCATTATGATATCTAAAAAAACTCGAGACATTTTTTATAAAATTAATTAAAAATACTAAAAACGAATTAAATTGAATACAAATTGTATCAAATGAAAGTCCATTCAATTCTGAATTTGTTGGTACTAGTTTTGAAACTAGACTCACAATATTTTAAGGAGACTGATCCTTCTCAAGTTGGAGTAATTTGAAGTGAACTCATTCTTTTCTGGAAAGTGCCATAGTTATAGGTTTCATACAAACTAATAGTTCGCCCAAAAAATAGTTTTTTTTTGGCCAAAAGTTAGTTTTAACGAAAAAAAAAAGTTTAGATTTAAAATTTTTGTTAGATTTAAAATTGTCTTTAGATTTTTGAAGGGTTTCGTTACATTTAACTTTTGGCCAAAAAATTCAAGACCTAGACTGAACATTCTCCATTAGCAATTTGTGCAATGTGATTCTCACGAAAGTGTTACCCGAATTCCTGATTTTATGTGTTTACTTCAAACTTTTGGAGAGGATTATTTAAAGGATTTCGTACAAATCTGAATTTTAGAAAAACATACCATCCAAAGACATATGGGAAGATGGAGAGAATCAACTGAGTGATTGAAGACATGTTGAGAATGTATGAGATGGATAAGCCATCTAAGTAGGAAGATTACTTTCATTTGGTTGAGTTTTCCTACAATAACGAGTATCAAGATTCATTGAAGATGAGACCATTTGAAGTTTTGTATGATAGAAAATGCAATACTCCAGTAAGTTGGGACAACCCAACAAATAGAGTGGTACTTGGGCCAATATTGCTCAAAGATATGGAAGACGAGGTGGTTAAAATTAAGCAGAATTTGAAAGCAACACAAGATAGACATAAGAGTTATGTAGATAAGTACAAAACAAGTAGAGAATTTAAAGTGGGAGATCATGTGCTTTTGAAAGTGAAGACCAAGAAGATCTCATTAATGTTGGGTAATTTCACAAAGGTAGTAGCCAGATTATGTAGTCCATTTAAGATATTGGACAAAATATGACGAGTTGGATACATGATTGCATTGTCTAATTCTATGAATGTGCATAATGTATTTCATGTCTCTTTGCTGAAAAAGTATGGGCATGATCCTAACCATGTTATTGCTTGGAATTTGATTTAGGTGGAGCCAAAATGAAACTTTCAAGTCCATCTGATGTACTAATGGACAAGAAGGTCAAAGTGCTATATAATCAATCCATATGATTAGTAAAGGTTTGGTGGACCTATTATGATCCTAAAGATGCTACTTGGGAGTGTGAAGATGCCATGGGGAAAGAGTACTCGTGACTTTTTGAAGATTTTTGAAATTTTGGTTTCACTCTTTTGATCAGGATATTATGAGTTGAACGAAATGAATACATATTGTTAAAATATGATTAACACAGAATAAAAGAGATACAGTAAAAATGGTTTTCTATTCAATAATGAAATAAGTTGAAATTGTAAAATGCAGCGGAAAACAAGCTTGCTCGAATGGTGGCGACTTATCTCTAAGAAGAGATGTGACGGCTCCACTCATTCACAAGAAGATGATTACAATGAGGCTCTGAAGGCCTTTTTACAATAAACAAGAATGTAAAAAACCCTAGACATCCAAAAACCTAACCCTAGGAGATGAAGCGCCAAAAGTCATGTAGGCCCCGTTTGGGTAAGTGAGTACATCAACTTCTTCGGGTCGTAACTTTCGCATACGATCTCCCTTTTGGGAAAACGATAGCCCGTTGGAAAGGTATCATTGAGTAGATTCATTTTGGGGGCTCAATCATGCCTTTTTCCATCATTGAGAAGCTCGATCCCGAAAATCCTTCATTTAGGCCCTCAAAATGGCCTCAGATGTTAAAACTGTTAAAAATAGTAAATTGTCAAAATTGTCAAAAAACTCTTTTGAGCAAGTAGGAAAAGTTGGGTGGCCACTGATATCCAGGTGGATCATATTTTGTACATGCACTCATCAAAGTGCCAAACTAAGGCCAAAGTGCTTGTAAAGTTGAAAGGGTGGACTGCCTAGAAATGGGATGATTTGAATATTAATAATAAAAGTCATCGCTCAATGCAAGATGGACAAGGAAAAAGATAGGGGGATATTATTCTTCGAGAGAGGGGAGATAAAGGGGGGAAGTGGTTACGTCAACTTCTTGGGGAAGCCATGTGGTTCTTAATTGCATGTAATTATATAAACCATGTTTTTGGTTGTTTGGGGGTTCCTCGATCATTTTTGCTACTCAGTCATTTGTTACTCACCCATTTGGTTCCTCAATGATTGTCACTGGTTCCTCATTCATTCTTGCTCATTTTTCGGGCATGGGAAATGAATTATGGGGGAAAAAAACCATTGCTTATTGGTTGTAAGTAACTATTGATGATTCAAGAAAATAATGCATTCCTATGTGCAAGAGAATGATGGTAGTCATGAAAGAGCTATCTAGAACTCAGAATCCTTGAAGTTTCCAATATTAAAATTTCTTGATTAATAGCATTGGAGCCCTGTGAAATAAGTGGAAGAGTCTGAGGGACTATATTGCAAAGAAAGTGGTTCATTTCATTGGGTTGTGCAGGCTGAAGGGGAAGAGAAATGGTAAACTAAGATTATTGTGCGGTTGGGAAAACCATGAGAGTTTGTTAGCTAATTGTTGTGTGTTTTAGAGTTAGCCTAGGACCCATCCTTGGATTCATAGCCCTTGCTTGGGGGTGACCTAGTGTTGAGAGATAGAACAATAGTGTTGTTGGGTGGAACGTCTGACATCATTAACGAGTTGGTGAATGATTTATTTAAAGATAATTTCTCTCTTTGTTTTCTCTTATTTAATATTTCGATGTATCATTTATTATTTCTAATATGTGTTTTTATAGTTGATGATTGTTGTTAATACATGTTAATCATTTCCTTCATAGTTTAGTACACTTCTTCATTATTTCATATGTGTATATCTTGCTTCTCTATTAATTAATTGGTATCGAAATTTGTAATTTTCCCAAGAAGGTGAATCTAGAGGTACCCATGTAGATGGGTACATTGCATAGTGATATGAGAGAAAATCATTTGAGTTTACTGGTAAGTTAGAAAAGGTGGACCTAGATTACTTGAAGTAACAATGCACTTAGAAATACTTCTAGAATTGTGAGTGACTAACCTTGTAAACTTGGTTATGTTTAAAAGAAAAAATTCACCTTGAATTGAGTTTTCAACCCTTAAGAAATGGGCATATGTTGGTTTTGTAGACCATATAAATTTGTTGATGCATTAGAGATATAAACATGTATATGAATTGTTCCTAATGTAAAATACAAAACAATAATAGTATGATTATTTCAATGCTTCACGTAACAAATACAAGGTGTGCGAGTAGAGACCAATTTAGATCCAATTTAGATCCATTGAAGGTTATGCTAAGAAAAGGTGATACACTCAGAAGTTCTCACTCGAAGAAAAGGCTGAAAATAGCTCCCTCTTGTTATATGGTTTTAGGTGATGTATCGTGGTCACATGTATATTTGAGGTTCACTTGTTCTCTATGAATAAATTGTGATGTGTAAGTTTGACCGGTAGGTATAATATAACTTGTCTTTGGATAAAGCATGTGAGAAGATCAGGATGAAATACTTTTAAAAAGTTGTACACAGATTTAACTCTATAATATACAATATATGCTCAAGTCATTTCAAAAGAATATGGACACCGATTGAACTATAATATATGGCCATGTTTACAATTATGTGAAACTTGTTTGGTCATTTCATCAAATGATAGAAAGCATTTGATTAGGAATCTTCTAATAACTTGCAGATTTGTAAAATAGTCTCAGTCATCCCAGGTTTCACCAAGTAAACATCAATGTCTCAATCACTACACGAATGAAGAGAGTTCATTATGAAAAATAACACTTACAGAAAAAGATGGTGTTAATGGCAAAGGTGACAAACGTGAGGACAGTTCATTATGGAAAATGAGTCTACAGAGAAAAAGATGGTGTTGATGGCGAATGCGATGTTATATGATTCTAGAAAAGACTTCCACCATGTCGTGTCTTATGGTCGTAGCTCACACATCATTATATTATTACGCGGATTCTTAAATAACCCTTTTGTTTTACAGAATTACATGTTTTTTTCTTAACACATTGTTTGACTATGTGGATTTTTATAAAACGTTTTTATGTAAAGAAAGATTGGTAAGGGTTTTTGTTTTACTGTCAAACATATCTTTACTTAATAATAATGATAATCTATTTTTAAAATTACTGACAAGTTAAACACCAAAATAATGTATAACCCAATAAATATAGCTCACCAAATTGATGTATAACACAATAATTGATGTATAACACAATAAGTATAGCTTAATGAAAATGACAAATAAGAAGGTTAGCTCGGAAGATGAGCTTTCTCCTTTTCCAAAACACAAACACAATGTATCCATGTTTTAAGGAAAAACCTGGAAACAGAAAATCGTCTTGGTTCGTTTTTTACATGGTATGGTGCTATCCTTTTTGTTTTGTTTTGCAGATATACAACAGCTATGATGAAATAAATTAATTCCCTTAAATTTTGGATTTTGTCTATTTGGTATTCTCCAACGCAGTTGTGATGCTTATTGGGAAACAAAGCTTTTATCTTTCCTCAATTCTAAAGCGTCGTCACTTTATTTTGTATTGGCACTTCTCACGATAGAGACAAACTTCTCATATGCTGCACAGTAGGGCACAGCGTTACACGACACGAGCAGGTGGTTTAGATACTAAAATCTAATCCCAAAGTGGTTCAGGCCTCGTATGGAAACGAGGTAAACAAAGTCGAGATTCGATTTGTCTTTTAGTGTCGTGGTTATATTCGATATGTTGACATCGACAAGACACTAATAAAAAAATTTCCAAAGCAAATTTATCATGTTTCGATGTACTTCCAAAGAAAAAAATGTCATAAAAATATGACGGCTTGATATGGATTCATACAATAATTGGAGTATTACCTGTTTTCTGGCTTTGTTTGGTCTACGGAGAAGGGCTGAGACAATTATAACATCCGATATCTATTAAAATAATAAAATACAGGTGAAGAAGGCCGACATTACCATGTTGAAAATGATGCCACTCTAGATAATAACAATATTATGGCATAATTAAATAAATAACCGGTGAACGATATATCTCACTCTGAATAGATGTTGCAGCGAGCCCTCGCAAGTCCAACCTGGAATATTTAGTACAATTTACATATCACCTCACCTCCTTCCCCATGGTTTACGACTTTTCAACTTCCCTTGGCATTCACTTTGTATTTTTTACATGGAATGCAAGGCTTATATACAAGGATTAAATCACATTTAAGGGATAAATTAATTTTTTTTGGATTTGAATTAGTAACCAATTATCCTTAAAAAGGGAGTGTGTGTGGTTACCCTAGCTATATTAAAGTGTGTAACATCCCGATCTGGTGCACTGAGGGAACTTATTCTTTGATGACACTTTCTCGCAAGTTATTCAGATTATTATGTTATTAAAACTTTTGATTTCGATTATGAGGCGTTATGGTTGATGACATGTTGTTTTACTACATTGACATAGACAGGGGTTATTGACTCAGTTTTACTGAGTGTGCAGGGTTTTGGACCTTGGGGATGCAGAGGCATCGATGGAACCCCTTGGACTCTAGATCGAATGAGGGAGTGTACCATTGGGGTTTGATTGTTTTACTGTGATATTAGTGCATCTCATTAGATGGTATGATATGGATATGTTCTGACATGATTTGTTGATGATGCAGGCTGACGATAGCTTGCCGACCAGACTCACATATGGAGTAAAGGGGTCATACACGACTACCAGAGATGTTGAGGGAGAGGTGTGGACAACAACCTTGCCACAACCTACTAGCACTACCGTTGTGGCTCGAACTGTAGCTTAACGATTACCTAGTTCGAGAGGACCCACGATGCCGTGAGGGCAGCCTGCGACAGTCGCTCACAATGATTCTAAGGGACGCGCAATAAGGCAGGAGCCGTATTCCTTAGAAGCCCTTAGTCTCCCACAAGTTCACCTAGCGAAGTATTGACTCCAGGGGTTATTGATGTCTGCCAAGTCAGTCAAGAGGCGAGTGGCACCCTTGGAGCACGTGGTGCATCTTGAAGGGCATGTTGCGCAAGAAAAATGGAGAGTGGCGAGTGGATTTCTTGGAGCACGTAGTGCGTCCTGAAGGGCACATCACGTTGTTGATGATAGATGGATGAACCTAGATGACCCTAAGACAAATAACATGTCAGTTAATTTAAAAAACAACAACAACAACAACAACAATTTCCCTAATTAATTGTCTCCCAGTATAAAATCTAAGGTCTAAATCTAACTAGTGGTGAAATTTAGTCTACCTTTAAAAAAAAATAAAAAAAATAAAAAAATAATAATAATTAAAATAAAAACAACTTAAATGATAATTATGATCTTCATAAAATCTTGTAACATGTAGGGAGTAAGAAATTAATTTATTCATAAAAAATAAAATCTGTGGTTATAAAATGTAAAGAGGGAATTAATTGTTTTATCTTTTTGGTAATTTAAAATATACTAATTTAATTATTAAAGGGAAAAGGGGTTAAATTCCACTCCTGTCTTTTTAGTTCTAAGTAAAAGGGGAAAGAGAGAAAATCAAAAAAGGGGAAACTAGGGAAAAGAGGTAACATAAAAAGAGAAAAAACGAAAAGTCAACTTAGTAAAGAATCTACCATTTAAGAGATTCTAATTTTAAACTGAATTAACAACTTAATAAAAGGGAAAGCTATTAAAACCTGTAAGAGAATTTGGGGACACCTAGGAGTGATTCGAGGAGTAACTCTAGGTGGGTGTGGAAAATAAAGATAATTACTTAATTAAAGAAATTAATTCATGGAGGATTGTAGGGGATGAGGGAGACTTGTACGGAGAGGAATTTTTAGGAATTTATTTTTAAAACTTTAATTAAATGAGATTTTAGGAAAGAAAGGAAGTTCGAAACTCTATAAAAGAAAGGGAGGAGAAAGAGGAAGGATCATATTTTGTTTGCGTAACGTTACACTGTAAAAATATCACCTTGACTTATTTACTTGTGGGAGTTGGGATACCCAGCTCGGAGAGGAGTGGTAGATCGGCCTTGCGAGGTGAGCTGGGAGCTAGATGAAACCTCTGGATAGTGTGTGTGGCCCCTTTGTAGCTCAAGGGGCTAAGGGGAAAGAAGAGTACCCCTGGCATTGGTTGGGAGGTACCGGTGAGGTCTCGAATATCGGCGAGAGGGAGTTGGACGAAGCACGGGACGTCAATCGGAGCGGGCGACCAAGCAACAATACGCTCTTCATTTTGTAAGGTAGAATATATTAGGACTTATGATTGGTTCTGCATAGTTAATGGAGAAGTAAACTGATGTTTTTGAATGAAACTATTCTTAGCCAAGCCCATTGGTTGTTGTCTCCTCTGGCCTTTGTTTTTCCGCATGTCCCGACCTCCTGACTATGATTGATTATGTCCTTTTGGTTGTTTTCCCTTCGTCCTTAGTTCCTTAGTCCTTGCCCGAGCAGTTGGCCATGAGCCTGATCTACGGTTGTCACTTTAGTGTTAAGAGACCTATGGATCTCAATGCCCTTCTTTTCTATACAAGGATGATGAGTGAAGGACGCACCTGTTAGCCATCTACTCTGTGGTTGTCCTTGGCGGCTTGGTTGTCTTGCGCCTCCTGGGAAAAAGTACCTTTGCATATGGATTCTCTTGTGTCATTGTTGGTTTAGTTTTGCGCTGGATTTCTCATCCCTGCCTTATCTGCGATTGAATTCATACCTGCGTTTTACCTCTAAGACCATGATTTTATGCCCTGCTTTGGGATTTCAAGGAGTTGATTACTCGGCGTTTCCTGGCACGACAATATAATTATATTAAGAGTGATTTTTTTTATCTAGACATATGTTCAATGCTATCCTAGTGGTAACGATTTTGAGTGACCGAAAATTAATGTATAATTATGCATGACAATAGATTTTGTAACCAACAATTTTTCTGTTCATTTTTTTCTATTATGGATGTGTTGTAGAAGACAACTCGTTTTGTCCCTTACAACATTTATACATATGGGTGACAGAGTATGAGAACAACACTATTCTGATGGAAAATTTATTTAGAGTGTAACAAAATTTTATTATCAGGTTCCAGACCCCCTTATCATTGTTATCTCCCTCCTTGATTGCTTCTTTTAACGTAGCGAATTCGTTTTTCCTGAATAGGCAACAATTATGTTGATGTTACTGAGCATTTTCCATATTTTATCTCTGTGTTGGTTTAATCGTATTAGCTCTACGTTTTACACTTATGCTCGACATTGTTAGCCTCATGCCTGTGCGCCCTTGACAACCCTCACTTTCTACGTTCTTGAATTATGTGCATCCAGCATACCTCTCTTCTCTGCGTGTTGATGACGTGTGCATCCTTTACTACTTTCCTTTTTTTCAGCATTCCCTTTTAATCACTACGAATCTGCTTAAGAAGATGACTGCGATTATTACCGGTTTAGACTACAGATTACCCATCCATTGACTGAGATTGAGCCTTCAAGTGGTTGCAATTGCGCCCTTTTATTGACCATGATTTGTGTTAACCCAATGACTTCGTGCTTGGGCGTTTTCCTGTTTGTGCATGGGTGTTTTCCTGTTGTGCCTCGGCATTTTCATTTTTGTGCCTGAGCATTTTCCTTTGAGTCTGGGCGCTTTCTTTTGTATTGGGAGTTTTACCCAGCTTACCCACCACATTTTCGTGGCAGTCTCCACGGATCTTTCCCCACGCATTCATGACACTTACATGGATTTTTCATCTGCCTTTTCCTAACGAATTTAATTCGCGTTTTCAATACACTAAGGGCGAATTTACCTCCATGATTTATTGTCTTTTTATAGCAAATTTTACTCCGCAGTGTTAATACCTATTGACTGCTATTTCGTTGATTGGACAACGTTTTTATTGACAGTATGGTGGATAGAAGTTCTAGATAGCATTCTGGTTCATCCTTGATGATAATACACGTGTACATAATTTTAAAACGGTTAAATTCCATTCTCATATATCGCTCTTGTCTGGAATAAGTGAACCCTTGTATGATAAGATAGATGCCATCCAATAATTCTAAGAATACTAAATTTTTAATTTTTAATTGAAGATTGTCGGATATGAAGGAACAATTCAAGAAAAAGCTATTAATCCCTTCTTTAATAAAAACTAATTCTCGGCAACCTAAATTCCTCACTAAGCGATTGATATTCTTTTGAGGATACAAGTTATCCTCATATGGTCAATAAATTGAGAATTTAATGAAGAATTGGGTTGTTGAAGTTTTAGATTGTAAACCTTTTTCTTTAAGAAGTTCCTAAATGTTTTTAACCTTCAAATAAGGAAGCATAATTAGATGACTTATATGAGTTATTTATTCCTTAAGAATGGAAATTAAATTAGCCCTTGGAGTTTAGTTACCTTAAACCTTAGTCTTGCAACTAAGTCCCAAAATAGATAGACCATCTTAAGATGCACTCTTAGTAGATGGAAATAATCATGTTCTTCATTGTTAGCAACCTTGATGAATATTTTCAAAGAGTTGAGATTTAGTAATCTTAGGATTTAGGTTAACAATAATATGTGTATTTATATTTGATGATTCTTTCTTTATTATAATACTTACTTAAAAGTGAAGAAACATAGAAGAGGTTATGTGATTTGAATCTTGAGGATTATATGAATTGAATTTTATTAATAACTATCTCTTAAGGGTGTTAATTGAAGTTTTTTAAATGGTGACCTTAGTAATCGACTATTTAATTTTAATGATTGGTAACACCTTATATCTCGCATTATTGTACATACTTCTTATATCTGCACCAGCATGTGACTTCTTATTATTTATTTCATGAATGATTTTATTAGTTTCATATAATGGATACATAATGTAAAATTATTGTCGAAATTCATGCATTGCTTAAGAAGATTGAGTTCTTATTGGTTCTCATAATGAATAAGTAATTATAGCTTCTCTTTACATACTCCTAGAAGATATTCCTTGAAAACAAGATGTATAGTTAAGCTGCTTGAGATTAAAATTGTATTTCCACTCTTGATTTATGATTCTTTATGAGATGTCCTTTTACTCATTTACACTCGTTGTTGCTTAAAAAAAACGGATATGTATAGTAGAATATCTTATTGTGCCATGAATAATTAATGATTAGGTGAGATTGATGATCAGAGTTGGGATTGCGGTTTATGTTGGATTAGTGGGATGTAGACACCTCCTTGTTCCTCAGAATAGTCACCAGCCTTGAGACCTTAAATGGTCAAAATCGATGGGAACCTGCGCTTGAGCATTGCTTATGTGTCTTGGAGGTCCTAACCATTGCAGCGTAGGACGAGCGGGTAGTCAGTCTTATTTTCGTCGGTTGATTGTCATTCATTGCTTCCAGATGTTTGATGTGCTTCTTAGGTCGTTATGTCGTTGCCGCAGTTGCATGTGTCATGTTTGTCGTCGTGTTGCAATGTAAAATATAATGTCTTTATTACCCTTGTACACATGCACACACACAAAAAAAAAATTCACTTGTTATGAGAGGCTTGTTGTTGTAACTAATGGGAGGTTCATTACAAAGTGTGTGTGGTTACCCTAGTTATATTAGACTGTGTAAGAAATATTAATAACTCAATTCATCTTTGATACCTAGCAACTTTAATATACAATCATGTAACCATCTATCTAAAGTACTGAAAGAAATAAATGTATAATATAATTATTTATTTATGAACCTCTCAATATAACAAGAGCTTTAACTATGTAATATTTACACACATAATCAACATCAACATGTTTATAAGTAAAGTGGGGTTAAGTTTCACATGATAATTACTATTCGCTATTAACATATGATCTTCAAAACTATTTTAAATGAGGTTCTATATTTAAAAGATTAAAAACTCCATATTGGTTAGGTGTTTCATTGAAAATGTAATGAGAAGACTAGAATACTACAAGCCTGAAATTCATGAATACTTTTTTATTGCTATTCCTTGTGTGAGTTTTTTGTACTCTATACTTTAGCCATATTCTAACAACATATTTGGTAATGGGCCTACTCTTTAAGGAGAGAGGTCATTGCAATATATATGCATGGAATGATTTTTTTATAGGATTTCTAAATTAAAGGAGAGAGGTCATTGCAATATCTATACATGGAATGATTCTTTATAGGATTTCTAAATTAATATAGAGAAATTATGTTACATAATGTTTCTTTATTTTTTTATGCAAATGTATGTAGTGTTGTATCTGTATTGAGATGTCATTTCTTGATAATCTTGTGTATGTAGTTGTCTTAGTGAAGTGTTGCTTCATGTAAATGTGAGTATATTACTAACATAAAAATATAGGGTTTGAGAAGCTTGCATTGTAAGTGATTCCCATGGTGTCTAATGTTATGTTTCTTCTCTTGTTGATGGATCTTTCTTTCAAAGGAGAATTAGACAATTCATAAGCATACCCTTGAGAAGGAGGTTAGTTGTGAGGACAAAAAGTCCTTGGTAAATCCTCAATTACTACCTCATGATGACAATTGTATCAAGGAAATTTGCTTGTGTTATTGTCATATCTCCTAGAGATAATAAAATGATCGAGTACACAATGGAGATAAAAAAACTCAATGATTTTCAAGTAGGAAACTTGAAAGGATCATTGAAGACATTAATGGTGGGGGATATCTTATAGAATCTAGGGATGTGATAGTAGAGGTAAGGATCTACAAGGAACAACACTTGTGTGATTTGTGTTATAGAGATGTTTGCATGGATATGATCTAATGAGATCTTAATGTTGGAATAAGTGCAAAAGGGAACCTGAAATATTAGAGTTGTTAATTTATTTCATCGGTGATTTTGAATGCCTATTTTGATCTTATTGTTGTAGTTTGGACTTTAGTCCTCTATGCATGTGAGTTTCAAGTAGTTATTTTTGTTCACTAGTCTTGTAAGTTTGGCTACCAATGTGTTAAAAAAGAAGACTCTGTGGAGTGAAAATAAACCTAGATTACTCTAGATAACAATGTATTTTGAAATATTTCTGAAATTAGAATTCACTAGTTAATTGTGTTCACTCACATTGAAGACTTGGTTTCCAATATTTCAGAAAGAAAAATTCATCTCGAATGGATCTTCCAGCTAAGAAATGAATTGAATTATATATCCATTTATAAGTATTCCATGAATTAATGATAAAAACATGTATATAAATTGTTATTTACTTAAAATAAAAAAACAATAACAACATTATTATTTCGATGATTAGGATCACAAGTACGGTGTGAGGATAGACCAACTTGGAACCATTGAAGATTATGTTAAGAGAAGGTGATACACCCACATGAAGTCCTCACTATAAGAAAAAAATTGAAAATAGCTTTCCTCTTATTTTATGGCTTTTCTTGTTATTGATCTAAGGTAATGGATATGATTAAAGTTCTAACTGTAAGAAAAAGTTGAAAATAGATTTCCTCTTATTGTATGGTGATCAAAGGTAATGGATATGATTGGGTAGGTAATGGATATGATTGGGTGGTCCACATGCATATTTGAGGATCACTTGTTCTCTACGAATAAATTGTGATGTGTGAGTTTGACCGCTTACTATAATATGACTGTGTTTCGATAAGGATGAAAGCACTTTAAAATAATTAAAGCATAATATATGCCCAAGTTGACAACTATGTGCCACTTGTTTGATCATTTCATCGAATCATAGAAGACACTTGGTTAAGAAAATTGGTTTCTGTACACGGATTCAACTATAATATACGCTGAAGTTCCCAACTGTGTGACACTTGTTTGGTCATTTCATCGAATGATAGAAAGCACTTGATTAAGAAACTTGGATGTAATAAAAGAAGCATACGTGTCATCCCATGTTTAGCCAATCAACATCAATAAGTTCATCATTCAAAGCATGAAGACAGTTCATTATGAAAAATAACACTTCGAGAAAAAGATGGTGTTAATGGCGAAGGTAACAAGGATGAGGACAGTCTATTATAAGAAGACGATGTTATATGGAAGAATATTCTAGAAAAGAGCTCTACCCTGTTTTATATTATATTATTATAATATTATATTTTACATTATTATATCATTACGCGGATCCTTAAATAGCCCTTTTGTTTTACAGTCAAACTTGTCTTCTTCATAATACACTGTATTTAATACAGTGAAATGATATTACGTGGATCCTTATGTAACCTTCTTTTGCAAAGAAAGATTGACAGGGCGTCTTCTTCATAATACACTGTATTTAATACAGTGAAATGATATTACGTGGATCCTTATGTAACCTTCTTTTGCAAAGAAAGATTGACAGGGCTTTTTGTTTTACCGTGAAACTTTTTTTTACTTTAAGTATGTATAACGTAAGGGAAATGAAGAATGAAAAGGGTTGGTGTTTAATTGTTAGTTTTGTGTGTCAAAGTAATTAATTTTGAATGATAAAATCACAATTTTATTATTTATATTGTATTTTAGAATATATAAATAAATTCAGCATGATAAAAAATTCAATCACTTTGTATATACAATCTTAGTCAAAGAAATCTGTAAATCCAACATATTCTTACAAGATTACAAGATTAAGATTAAGTACAGTAAACAAAAAAATATCCCGAAAACCAAAAGACATATTCTTACAAGATTAAGATTAAGTACAGTAAACAAAAAAAAATCCCAAAACTAAAAAGTAGAACGTTTAAATTACATACAGTTAGAATGGTCGGTCATGGGGAAGCAAGGGTTTTATCTTTCCTCAATTATAATGCGTCGTCACTTTATTTTGTATTGGCACTTCTCACGGTGGAGACAAACTTCTCATATGCGGCACAGTAGGGCACAACGTTACACGATACGAGCAGGTGGTCGAGATACTAAAATCTAATCCCAAAGTTGTTCAAGTCTTGTATGGAAACGAGGTAAACAATTTGGAGTTCGATTTGGCTTTTAGTGTTGTGGTTCTATTAGATATGTTGGTATCCATGATTTGCAAGGATGATTTATGGGCTAAATTTCGCAAATGGACTAACTTTCCATGGTTTTTCCAAAACCAATATTGGTCACTCTTAAAAATTATTCACCCAAGTTCTATAGATAAAAATTATTTTACCTTAAATCACCAAAATTTTATACAAACTATATAAAACTCTTAGAAATTTGAATATATTTACAAAAATATCATGAGACATTTTATAATTTGCATACAAACGACAAGATTCGCCAAGGTTTCTACACATTTTAAAAATAAATTTCCATCCTTAAAATCATCATCCCTAGCCACTAATAAATACTTTTTCATAGACAAGGGAGAAAATTTATCATTTCTTCAATGTACTTTGAAAGATAACTTGTTGCAATAATATGACTACTTCACATGGGATTGGTCAACGAATATAACTGTTACCTATATGTTGTGTTGGTGTAAGGGTTTAAATAATTGTAAAATATGATATCTATTAAAATGGTATTGGCACAATTATATTTAAGGAAAAGTAGTTGATATAAGTAGATGGGGCTATTTTATTTTTAAAAAGTAGAAAATGATTCAATTGGGTCTATATCAATCATTTTTACTTAAATGTGGTTGTGCTAGTTGATGGTCACCACCCCATGTATGAATATGTTTGGCCATAGTTAAGTATGGTTGTCTATGGTTTCTCATGAAAGGCTATAATTGACTATGGTTGACCATGGTCAACAATGTTCGCTATGGTTTACTATGGTCAACCATGTTGACTATGCTTGACTATGGTCATACATCAAGGTCAATCAACCATAGTGTAATAAAGTCAACATGGTCAACCATGGTCATCCATAGTGAACATGGCATACCTCCTTGGAAAGCTTATTACCCGAATCACACAATAAAAAGAAAGTGCCCACATTTAAGATAAATTAGCTTGTTGCTTTTGCTTTTTCCAACTATTATGTTCATAATGGCCAAATCTATTATAATAAAAACATAGATTACTATTGGTGTCTCTTCCTTTGTTATTTGCATAAAAAATTCTTTCTCAACCTATGCCCCCTCTATTTGCTTGTCCTTTTCCTCGTCCACGAGTGTTCAAAATTTGCTCATGGGAGAAATTATGGAAATATCGGCCTTTGCTTGAAAATATATGCTTATAATATTTTTGAACACATTTATTCGTCATTTTCTCATGAGATTGAAGAGATCCCATAAGCTCATTTATAAACACCAAAGTTAAATATTTATATACTTCAATAGAAAGAACAATATCATTAGGAAGACTTCTTAAAAGATTTTCAACAATTTTTTGATCTCTTAAATCTTGTCCATAAAATCTAATTTGATTCATTATTCCAATAAATCTAATGAAATTTTTTTGCATACATTATGAATTTTACATGCAACGAGTCTCAAAATCTCTTCTATGAGATCACAATTTAATAACCTTTAACTTAGCTATCCCTTCATATGTTTGTTGCAACACATCCCATGCCTCCTTTAATTTTTTTATTGCAACAAGTCTCATAAAAATAGAATCATGTTGTAATGTACCCCAAATTTCACTAAATAAAAAAAAATTGACACGTAAATTTAAAATCATGAAACCGGTTCACGAAATAAATATATTTTCTTATAACTCTTATTCGACTTTACATGTATATGAGTTTTTACTCTACCGGATTATCCATCCTGAAAGTCTGAAGGAGATTTAAAACCCAACATACTATTTTATTGTTATGATCCACTAAATCACAATGCTCTTATTAGATTAACTCGTAACCTATATTAACATGAAAAATGCAACCTTGCTAATATATTAGAGTCATACCTTTATATTGTTAAAATTTATAACCATGAATGTCAACCCCCATGTCATAAGTAATAGGTTTTTGCAACATACCCATGTTATGCATACTATATTAGTGTAACTACTATCTCATAACAAAAATTGTAAACGATATAACCCTTAGCGACAAGGTTAAAAGACTAGGAGACATAACTATCATCATCCCAAATCTATGCACTGGGGTTATACCATACCCATAATCATAATACCATACTACTATAGTGTAACAAACTAAACTTTGGACAAAGTATACGATGCAAACCATTACCACTAGGTTATAACCCTACGCATATGCTAACTCTATCCACCCAATCCAGGGTTGTACACATATGATACAACAATTAAAGAGGTTCATGAAACTTAATGAGATAGATGTTGAGTCATGACTGAACCTAGGCCATTATATCTTGAAGGAAATTAAGTTATGGAAGGTCCATTAAAAGTGTTAGACCTACCGAGTACCCTGTGATCTGTTATTACAAAAAAACGCCCAATGAGAGCTCTCCACTCAATTGAAATCACATGGCAGTGATGTGGGGTGGCGTACCAGTCGCTCTTACCCAGTAACGAGGATCTTGAGGTGTCATTTCACTTCTCATAGTCACTTCTCTGAACTCATTCGCATTTTTGCCTCTTCACTATGTTATTCCCCACGGCTAGTGATTCTTGGTAGAGCTCTTCCCTGGTGAAGAATGGAGGTAAAGATGCACTGATAGGGATCCTCCACAAGCACGGGTATGTAAAATGCATTCTGTGTAAAAAAATTGTACGGGGTTTCTAGTGCCATGTGTTCTTTGTTCAAGAAGTATTCTCTATGTATTACATTCTTTGGTGCAAGAAGTATTCTCTATGTAATACGTTCTCTGGTGCAAATATCACACTCCTCATGTTTTTCTTTTGATTTATGATTGAAACCACATGATACTTACACCTTTGTATACATTTCGTTTGAGGTTCCACTGTGATAAAGGCTTTACTTGTCTTCTATGTTTAATACTTTAAGTATTATCAATCGGGTTTGATTTCAAGAGTTAGGGTTACTATATTTCTTCTTTGTTGAATACCAATCCTCCATCCCATACCCTTCTAGTTTTCTCCCCAGTCACCACCATGGTCGGAATTCACTGTAAAACGTTGTCATGAACTAAACCCTTTGTATTTATTTTAATCATTTTGGCTTTAGATTTGAGCAGAGGTAGTTACACCCGACGTCCATTTTTCCGGAAAGTTGTGTGAAACATAATCATCGTCCTTGAGACTTAGAATGTGCAGGCCCTCGATGAAATTCATTGCCCGAAAGGTTATGGTGTTGTTGTTTTTTATATTCCATGACTTAGTTGTAACCCACAAATCTGTTGTTCTTATTAATTTCGTTATACAATTGACTATTTTAATCTTTGTCTGATTGAATTCTTACATTCGAACACTCTCTATTCATAAAGGTAAGTTGAACCAGGTTTTCCCTATTTAAAGCTTTCAAAGTTTTCCTCTAGGTACTCAAAGAGTATTTAACTCCTTAGATCAGAACTCATTTGAAAAAAATCAGGCTCTGTCTCTAATAAGATTTAATCTCTATTAAAATGTTGCAATCATCTTGACAACGACCTTCACTTGCTAGCTCGTCTCCTATAATGAGATCTATGTCTACATAATTTAGGAGTTACTTGCATTATTAGACTTTAATAGACAAATTTGGTTCTTACAGTAATTATATGTCTCCAAATCACGGCCTTGCCTCTCTTTAAACACTTTTGATTTAATGATTTCTTTACTGTGAACATTATCCATATATACCCGGATCGCATCCTGTGCGCCTCTGTAAATACTTATTAATTTAATAATTTATTTACTGTGATTGTTACCCTTGTCGAAATTTCATCTGTGTGTTATGGGGACAAATGTTAGCTTTTCTTTAATCGTTAACTTTGCCACAATAAATTCCTTTCATTCCTTTGGTCCTCTATACAGAGTTTGGTAATTACTTCTAAGTAATTCTTTTATGATTACTATGTACCAAGACTATTTTTTATGATAAACTGGTATCGTTTTTAGGTTGTTGTCGCTACTGCCCTATTAAATTATTCTTTTCAAGTTTCTTCTCTTTGATTACAATATGCACTTCCTGTTTATAATTGTTCTCTATATTTCATATTCTAAAGACATGTACAGGAATGACGAAGCAACAAAACTTTACTAAATGTATGTGTTCTTTCTTTAATTTCACAAGTGAATAATTTATGGGTGGATATATTTTGATGATGAGTCCATTTTTATTGTGATGGAACCCATAATATTTTTATGAACCCAATCCTCCTCCTGAGTTGTGGATTGACTACTTCGCAAGGGAAAACGAAGGAAATCTGGTATTCACAATGGATACAAGATAATTTACGTCCCAAATTTTATTTTATTATCTGATTCCTTTAAGGAAAGGAAATCTAGTATAGGTACTAACATCTCTGTAATGTTCTCTTGCAAGTTGGAGTTAATAGTGCAACTTGGTGAAGGAAGCGCTCTACCACCAAAAGGTATTCGGGTTTCATGTTTTCCTCCCACTGGTCCATGCGTGCATTCACTTTAGTTACAAACAAATTTTATGTAGACTCTTTTCAATCCATATTTAAACTAGTTATGGAGTTCTTGGGTCTATGGAAACCCCAACTGTACTATTTGGTCAACGACCTACTGACTGTACTAAATGCATTTTTCCAAACATTCTGATATCTACTATATCATATATCTTTATGTATTAATAGATAAACATAATGTATTTGGGACTTTTGTTCTTTTCCACCTGTACTTAGCATAATAGTAGAAATATCGATATAGACTATTTATACTTGTTTCTTTCTAAAGTATTTGATTTTGTACGGTAAATGAACATCAATAAAAGAAATAAATCTATCATGGCCAATAGGAACATATACATAGTTATATATATATATATATATATATATATACACACACTAAACTATAACAATTCATAAAATGTCACTACATATACTTTTACACGGTGGCAAGCCACAAATCGAACACGTCTATAGAGTCCACTTAATATATTATGATTTATATATATGGAATATAAAGCATAGAATTGACCATATAACATCAACAATAAAAGTACATAGTTGAGATACATATCTCAATATTGATGCTGGGAAACAAATGCAACAGACACTTTCCACCCAACTGTAGAAACAAAACAACTGTGATCATTTTCCCTAATCATCCCCTAGCCTGACCATGAATCCATAAGGGTAAATTGAGTCATGCTCCTTCACCACTGTCACCTTCAACAGTTCAGAAAATGTTTTGCCTCACACCAGATGTGTTCATAACAACAAAAAAATTATGCATTCCCCAGCATACTAAGCAACGTCCTACCTCCCACATATGTTGTATTTACATTGTTCCTAGGACTTTCCATTCCTTCACCTCTTTGGGGAAATTCTAAGCTTTACAAATCCATGATTTTTAGGGGCTTCCTAGCGAGAGAATTCAATTTCTGACACTTGTAAAAATCAGATCTAAGTTAACTCAAACTTGTGCCCCGCACATGGAGTCATAGTCAGTTATTTTTGACCTGGTTGTTCCATCTATCTTCCAACATTTAATTTCTTAAAAATTCTATCTCATACATGTGTGCATCAAAAGAGGACAGTTGGGAAAGTCACATTTTTTCCCAAAAGTCATAAAAATAATAATTACATATTCCAAAATTCTAAATTCGGATTTTCCATAACTGAAAATTTATTTCTAAATTTGATTTTCCATAAATGGAAATTTATTTCTAAATTCATCTTGGAATTTATTTTCTAACAATTTGAGGATATCGCACACACCTTGCTTGTTGGATGAAAAAAAGGACACAAGTCAATTTTTTTGTTTTCCCTTAATTTCTATCTCTTTGGACTTGGGTACAACCAACAAGAACACGACCATGGTTCTTTATAACCATTTTCTTTCTTTTTTATTTTGTATGAACCCATCAATTGCATACTTTGTTTTTTACACCCATTTTACGAGAATGAATTATTTTTCTGTAGGAGGATCCACAAGATCTCATGTTTCATTCATTTTAATGTTTGCAATCTCTTCATCCATTTATTTACACTATGATTCCTTTATTGCATCTTCAAAAAATATTTTCTTTACTTCAATTTGAGACATTAAAGGGAAAATATAATAGATCCATAAACTTCATCTCAGGATTTTACCTTTATTGGAGGACGACCTTGACTTGAAACAAGAAACTTCATCTAAGTATTTTAGCTTTCCTAGAGAAGGACTTGGACTTGAAATACGACTGGAGGTTGAAGATGATGTAGTGGATCCAGTCTAAGAAGTACTTCTAGACTACTAATTGAATTTGTAGAAACAAAATATTTTAATCTTTTTATATAATAATTCTTCGATTTTCTTGTTGCACTCCTTGGTTCCACTTCCATTCTTCTTTTTATCAAAAAACACATCCCTACTTACGATATATTTTCAGTTTGTGGATTGTGCAATCTATAAGCCTTTGTATCCTCACAATTGCCAATAAAAATGCATTTTACACTTTTATCATCTAGTTTTTTTCGTTTTTTTTTCAAGCAAAAACATGAGCATAAGTAATACAACCAAATAATTTCAAATGAGCAAGACTAGGCTTTCTTGCACATCATGCCTAATACAGAGTCATATTTTGCACACTTTTTGTTGGGCATATATTAATGAAATAAACATATGTAGCTACAACTTCATCCCAAAATGTATTTAGAAGACTTTTACCTTTCAACATGCATCTATCCATCTCCACAATTATTTGATTATTTAATTGTATCACACCAATATCTTGGGAAGTATAACTTGCTCTTCAATTTCCCATGAATTACATTCTTTTTACAACAATAATCAAACTCATTAGAATAAAATACACCCCCCTTGTACATGTGCTTAATATCTTTATGACATAGCCACTTTGCTTCTCAATAACAACCTTAAGAGGCAGAAAAATAATAAAAGAGTAGAATTTTTCTTTAATGAAATAAACTCATTTTCTTCTACTAAAATAAGCCACATAAATAATAAAATAATTATTTTTCTTGAGGTCCACTTCATGCCTAATACAAAGTCATATTTTGCACACTTCTTATTGGACACCTATTAATGAAACACAGAGATGTAGCTACAACTTCAACCAAAAAAGTATTTATAAGACTTTTACATTTCAACATACATCTAGCCATCTCAACAATTGTTTGATTCTTTCATTCTACCACATTGTTTTCTTGGAAAGTATAACATGTTGTCAATTTCCCATGAATGGCATTATTTTTTCAATAATAATCAAACTCATTAGAAACAAATCCACCCCCCTATGCATGTGCTTAATGTCTTTAAGACATAACCACTTTGCTTCTCAATAACAACTTTAAAAAGTAACAAAGTAAACATATTTTTCTTTAATGAAATACACCCATGTTGTCATACTAAAATAACCGACATAAATAATAAAATAATTTATTTTCTTGAGATCCACTTCATGTCTAATACATAGTCATATTTTACCTAGTTTTTGTTGGACATATATTAATGAAATAAATAGATGTAGCTACAAACTTCATCCTAAAACATGTTTAAAATACTTTTACCTTTCAACATGCATTTAGCCATCTCAACAATTGTTTTGTTCTTGCATTCTACTACATCCTTCTCTTGGGAAGTATAAGTTGTTGTAAATTTCCCATGAATGACATTCTTTTTGCAATAATAAGCACTTTGCTTCTCAATAACAACTTTAAATTTTAGAAAACTAACAAAGGAATCATATTTTTCTTTAAAGAAATACACCCATGTTCCTTTACTACAATAACCAACATAAATAATAAAATAATTTATTTTCTTGTGTGACATGGTGCATGCGACCACACATATCTGCATGTACTATCTCCAATGATTTTTTTTCTCTCTCCAAGATTTCCTTGCTGAAAATGAGTCTCTATGTTGGTTATAAATAATGCAACCCTCACAAGCTTCATCAACACAATCAATAAGAGGCAAGACTTTAACCATTTTTTTACTATGTAGTAACTTTAACCCTCTTATACTTAGATGTCCATACCTCATGTGTCATAACCAAGAATCAACATTATAGCCAACTTTTAATACTATATTTATTTCACAAGAAAAAATAATTTATTTATTTTTTTGTGGCATATTGATTTTGGCTATCTAATTATGATTTTGCTTATCATATATAATGCATTCATTTCTGTTAAACACGACAAAATATCCATTTTCAATAAGTTTCCCCACACTCAACAAATTATGTACTAAATTAGGAACATATAATATGTTAGAATATGTAATGATACCTTGTGTGGAATTTCTGAAATGTATTAATTTGGAAGTTAATAATGTCTACTCTTATGTAAACGAGTTATCCCACATTCAGCATGGCGTAAAACACTCGTGTTATCATGTATTATATAAAGAGGTGAAATTACATTTATCTCACGAGTATTATTGAGATGTAATTCCTTCATATATCTTGATATATAATAAAGGTAAGAGAAACCCATGTGATATACTTCTGAAGAATAAAGAAGACAATGCCTTACTCTACTCTCTACCTCCTTGGGTAAGTTTTTTTACAACAACATTTTCGTCATATTTACTTGCACTCTCCTTATTTTGTAATTTTTTCGTCAAATTTACTAGCCATTATGGCTTCTCTTTAGATCTCGGAATTTTGCTACAAGTTTGAGATTTTTTTCTCAAAACCCTAACACATATTTTGTAGATTTATCATATTTGTGTGCATTTTTTTTTAAATATGATCCGATCGTTCTCACTGGAATTTAGATTTCAACCAAAATCAACTGTTGGTTTTTCAAAAATGACTTCCATTTCCCCATCTTTTAATTGATTTTCCTAGCATACCATAGATCCTTTTAATTTTTTGGTAAACCAAAATTTTTTTGGTAAATTTTAAGTTTGGTATTTACCAAACCTTTTTTCTACTCTGCCATTTTTTTTCACCAAGCCTAGTTATTTTTCTAATCCTAATCTACTTTGATGTAGGAGTTCATTTTCAATGAGACTTTTTTTGTTGGGTGCAATTTTTCACTTGCTACCTAAACAACTAAACGACTCTCTGATCAGAGACCATAAAAACCATATGTATTCATTTCTCTGGTTGCACATCACATTTTTTTAAGTACCTGAATAGATCTACAAATATACTTCGGAAATAACCCTTAATCTCAACAACAATACACAAAACCATTTTAAAAAATATTGAACACAAGAGTGTAGACAAAACCATATATTAATCCTTATGGAAGGATAAGCCACCTCAAGAAATCATTGTTTGTACAATCACAATATTCTTCACTATGCTCCAATACATTGCTTACACATCTTTATATAGCATGCTCTATATTCTAATAACATTCTAGAGAAGGAATCTTCTAGAAAGCATATTTATTAAATATCTAACTACCATAGTGGGCCTTATTTAATAACATAGTGTCCACCTAGTGCACCTTACATTGAATCTCCTCCACTAATAATACATAACCACATTCCCATTGGGTATCTCCCTAGGTACCCCATATTACCTCCCTAGGTATATTACATTTCATCCCCCTTCACATGTTTTGGCCTCGAAACATGGGAAGAAACCACAAAATATGATCAACTAAGCAATGTATCCAATTGGTACCAAGTACGACCATATATCCATCCTAATGGAAGAAAAACATGACGTCGAACTATTTCATTTCCACATTGATCTGCATTTGCATCATATCGGTGTTTCCATGAGAGTCGTTCTCTAGCTTGATGTCTTCATGTAGAGTTGGTAGGCCTCCATGCACCTTTGTATTGGTTTCCTTTCTGGTTCCCTGCTAGTGCATAAGTGTGTTGATGCTCGTGTCATTGCCTTGATGACTGTGGTTTCTTTATATGATTTGGATGGTGATATACAACATCTGTAGGAATCTATTCTTTTTTCATCAAATCTGTAACACATTGTGTCTTTAAGTCAGTGATCTCCTTAACTTCTTTATTGTTTCATTCCTGTGTCTTTGTTTCATCTCCTTCTATAGACTCTTCCTCTTATTCAACTTCAAATTCGACAACAACTTCTTTACTAGCCTTTGTGGGTCCATATTTCTTACTAAGAGACACATAATGCAATGCAATTTTCTTTTTCTTGTATCACAACTTCAAAAACGTCTTTTTCACATTAATATTAATGGTACCTACTAATTCTATCCAAATATATCCCAAAACAATATCCACATCATCCATATCCATAGCATAAAAATATGAATGCAACACATATTTATCCACAGTGAGCTTCAAATCTATAAAAAAATGAATATTTTTACCCTCAACATGCGTGCTTTGGATATTCTTTGTAGGAACTTGCAATCTATTAACCAACTGAACATTGATAAAATTTTGTTCACAACTAGGGCTAATAGAAACAATTACATTTTCTTTATGAATACAACCATGAACCTGTAATATATATTTTCCACATGAAACTAAACCCTTGGTGATGTCTTTATCATTACACTTATTAATATACCACTTGTCTAGAAGTAATATTTCAAGTGCTTCCTCGGAAAATGACACCATCTCAGAATAGGTAAATGATTGCCATCGTATGAGAGCATCATGTTTCAAGGTATTTGGTAATAGACCTACTCTTTGAGGAGACAGGTTAATGCAATATCTATGCATTGAATGATCCTTTATAGGATTTCTAAATTAGTATAGAGCAATTATGTTGCATGATGTTTCTTTATTTTTTTATGCAAATGTATGTGGTGTTGTATGTGTATTGAGATGCCATTTTTTGAAAATCTTTTGTATGTAGTTGTCTCATAGAAGTGTTGCTTCATGTAAATGTGAGCATATTACTCACATCAAAATATAGGCTTTGAGAAGCTTGCATTGTAAGTGATTCCCATGGTGTGTAATGTTATGTTTCTTCTTTTGTTGATGGATATTTCTTGCAATGGAAAATTAGACAATTCATAAGCATACCCTTGAGTAGGAGGTTAGTTCCGAGGACAAAGAGTCCTTGGTAAGTCCTTAATTACTACCTCATGATGACAATTGTATAAGGGAAATTTTCTTGTGTGATTGTCATATCTACTAGAGATAATAAAAGGATCTAGTACACAATGGAGATAGAAACCTTATTGATTTTCATGTAGGAATCTTGAAAGGTTCATTGAAGACATTATTCATGGGGGATATCTTATAGAATCTAGGGATGTGATAGTAGAGGTAAAGATCTACAAGGAACAACGCTTGTGTGATTTGTGTTATAGAGAGATGCTTGCATGGATATGATATAATGATATCTAAGTGCAAGAGGGAACCTGAAAGATGAAAGTTGTTAATTTATTTCATGGGTCATAGTGAATTCTTGTTTTGTATTGTAAGTGTGACATTCATGTGCATGGTATACAATCATACATGTATCTAAGAAATGATAAGGCATACACACTCCTTAGTTACTTGTTTGGTCTTATTGTTTCTGTTTGGACTTAAGTAGTATATGAATGTGAGTTTGAAGAAGTTATTTGTGTTCATTGGTTTTGTGGGTTTGGCTACAAATGTGTTAAAAAAGAAGACTTTGTGGAGTGGAAATAAACCTAGATTACTCTAGATAACAATGTATTTAGAAATATTTTTGAAATTACACTTGACTAATTAATTGTGTTCACTCACATTGAAGGCTTGATTTCCAATATTTCAAAAAGAGAACTTCATCTCGAATGGATCTTTTAGCACTTAAAAAATGATTTGAATTATATCTAGATTTGTAAGTGGTCCATGAATTAATGATAAAAACATGATTTAAGTAAAATAATAAAAAAAAAAGAATATGAATATTTCAATGATTAGTGTCAAAAGTACGGGGTGGGAGGATAAACCAACTTGGAACCATTGAAGATTATGTTATTAATCAAAGGTAATGGATATGATTGAATTTCTAACTCTAAGAAAAAATTGAAAATAACTTTCCTCTTATTGTATGGTTGTATGGTGATCAAAGGTAATGTATATGATTGGGTGGTCCACATGCATGTTTGAGGATAACTTGTTCTCTACGAATAAATTGTGGTGTGTGAGTTTCACTGGTTAGTATAATATGACTGTGTTTCGATAAGAATGAAGCACTTTATAAGAATTTGTACACGGATTAAACCATAATATATGCCCAAGTTGCCAACTATGTGCCACTTGTTTGATCATTCCATCGAATCATAGAAGACACTTGATTAAGAAAATTGGTTTCTGTACACGGATTCAACTATAATATATGCCCAAGTTCCCAACTGTGTGGCACTTGTTTAGTCATTTCATCGAATGATAGAAAGCACTTGATTAAGAAACTTGGATGTAATAAAAGAAGCATATTTGCAAAATGGTCTGACGTGTCATTCCATGTTTAGCCAACCAACATCAATATCTCCATCATTACAAGCATGAAGACAGGTCATTATGAAAAATAACACTTTGAGAAAGAGGACTGTCCATTATAAAAAATGGACAGTAACAAGCATGAGGACTGTCCATTATAAAAAATTACTTTAGAGAAAACTATGGTGTTTAGGAGGAAGACGATGTTATATGGAAGAATATTCTAGAACAGACCTTCACCCTGTTTTATATTATATTATTATATTATATGATTATAATATTATATTACATTATTATATCATTACGCGGATCGTTAAATAGCCCTTTTGTTTTACAGTCAAACATGTCTTCTTCTTAACACTGTGGGTTTAATACAGTGAAATAATATGACGTGGATCCTTCTGTAACCTTTTCCTGCAAAGAAAGATTGACGCGGGCTTTTGTTTTACCGTCAAACTTATGTTTACTTAATGCAGAGTATGTATTCTAATCGAAATAAAAAAATAAGAAGGATAACTTGGTATACTGTTTGTTTTGGTGGTAGTGGGGTTACATAAATTTCGACAAAATTTCAATTTTTATATGTTTAAATTATATTTTTAAATATATAATTAATTAACATTCTGTGTATACAATTTTAACTATTCAAATCCATACATTCAACAAATTCTTATCAAATCTATACATCCAACAAATTCTTACAAAATAAAATTGAAAAAAAAAATAAAACTTTAAAACAAAACATAGAACGTTTTAGCTGCCAGTTAGAATGGATAGTTATGGGGAGAGAAGGGTTTTAGCTTCGTAACTTTATTTTGTATTGGCACTTCTCACGGTAGAGAATAACTTCTCATATGCAGCACAGTAGGGCACAACGTTACACGACACGAGCACGTGGTCTAGATACTAAAATCTAATCCCAAAGTTGTTCAGGCCTGGTATGGAAACGAGGCAAACAATTGGGGTTCGATTTGTCTTTTAGTGTTGTGGTTCTATTCGATATGTGGCATCCATGAGGGACTAATAAATACTTTTTCATAGACCAGGGAGAAAATTTATCATTTCTTCGATGTACGTTCAAAGAAAAATTGTTGTAATAATATGACGACTTTCACATGGGATTAGTCAATGAATATCATATAATAATATAATAATTAGAGTGTTGCCTATTTTGTGTTGGTGTTTGGCATGAAGAGAAGAGATTAGATAATTGTAAAATTTGATATCTATTAAAAAATATTAGAACAATTTTATTTAAGTAGAAGTGGTTGATATAAGTAGATTGACGTTATTTTAGTTTGAAAAGGTAGAAAATGGTCGAAATTAGTTTATATTAACTACTTTTACTTAAATGTGGTTGTGCTAGTTGACCATAGTTAATTATGGTTGTCTATGGTTTCACATGAAAAGCTATAATTAACTATGGTTCACTCAGGTCATACACCAAAGTCAATCAACCATAGTCTAATAAAGTCAACATGGTCAACCATAGTCAACATGGTCAACCATGGCCATCCATAGTGAACATGACATACCTCCTTGGAAACCTTATTACCTCAATAACACAATAAAAATAAAGATCCCACATCTAAGATAAATTAGCCTGTTGCTTTTTATTTTTCCAACTATTATGTTCACAATGGCCAAATCTATTATAATAAAAACATCATTACAGATATTTTACCTCCATTAGTATAATTCTTGTCTCTTCTTTTTTTATTTGCATAAAAACTTCTTCCACAACCTATACCTCCTCTATTTGCTAGTCTTTTTCCTCATCCACCAGTGCTCAAAATTTACTCATGAGAGAAATTCTTCAAATACTGGCCTTTGCTTGAAAAGATATGCTTACAAGATTTTTGAACACATATATTTGTCATTCTGTCTTGAAATTGAAGATATCCCATAAGATCATTTACAAACATCAAAGTTAAATATTTATATTCTTCAATAACAAGAACAATAGCATTAGGAAGTTTTCTTAAAATATTTTCAACATTTTTTTGTTCTCTTAAATCTTGTCCATAAGATTTGATTTGATTCATTATACCAATAACTCTAATGAAAAACTCTTGCATAGATTATGAATTATACATGAAAAGAGTCTCAAACTCTCTTCTATGATATTGCAATTTAATAACCTTTAACTTATTTATCCCTTCATATGTTTGTTGCAGCACACCCCATGCCTCCTTTGATTTTTCTATTGCAACAAGTCTAAAAAAAATAGAATCATGCACTGCTTGTTGGATGAAAAAAAGGACATGAGTCATTTTTTATGTTTCCCCTTAATTGATCTCTTTGGACTTCATTCCAACCAGCAAGAACATGACCATGATTCTTTATAACCATTTTCTTTCTTTTTTCTTTTGTATGAACTCATCTATTACATACTTTGTTTTGTACACCCATTTTCCCAGAATGAATTATTTTTCTATATGAGGATCCATAAACTCCCATGTTTCATTCATCTTAATGTTTGCAATCTCTTCATCCATTTATTTGCATCATGCTTCATTTATGCATCTTCAAAAAAAAATTTATTTACAACAATTTGAGACATTAAACGAAAAATATAATATCAATAAGGGTTTTACCTTTATTGGAGGAGGACTTAAACAATAAACTTCATCTAAACTACTACTTAAATTTGTAGAAACAAAAGATTCATCTTCTTATATAATAATTCTTAGATTTTGTTGTTACTGTTCCATTCTTCTTTTTATTAGAAAACAAATCACTACTAATGAATATATTTTCAGTTTGTGGATTATACAATCTATAATCCTTTGTCTCCTCACAATAGTCAATAAAAATGCATTTTGCACTTTTATCATCTATTTTCTTTCTTCTTTCTGTATTCTAGCAAGAACATGAGCATAAAAGATACATCCAAAGAATTTCAAATGAGCAACACTAGGTTTTCTTCCACTTCATGCCTATTACAGAGTCATATTTTGCACACTTTTTGTTGGACATCTACTAATGAAATAAACAAATGTAGCTACAACTTCATCCCAAAACGTACTTAGAATATTTTTACATTTCAACATGCATCTAACCATCTCAACAATTGTTTGACTATTTCATTCTACCACGCCATTATCTTGGAAAGTATAAATTGTTGTGAGTTTTCCATAAATGACATTATTTTTGCAATAATAAGCAAACTCATTAGAAGAAAATCCCCCCCCCCCACGCGCCTAGATGTGATTAATATATTTAATGTTCTTCTACTAAAATAACCCACATAAATAATAAAATAATATTTTCTTGAGATCCACTTCATGCTTAATATATGCAGACTTTTTGTTAGACATCTATTAACATAGTTTTTAGAATACTTTTACCTTTCAACATACATCTAAGCATCTCAACAATTTTTTGATTATTACATTCTACACACCGTTCTCATAACATGTTATCTTTTGTGCTTGTGAATTCTTGTAAAATTGGTCTTTTGTGCTTGTGATGAAACATGTTTTTGATTGGACTTTACAACTTAAAAACCCTTCCGAGTAAAAAAAAATATACCATTGAAACAAAATCCTTAAAATAATAAGACAATAAAATTGAAAAAAAATCTAAAGAAGTTATCCCATTATTATTTTTATGTGGAGACATATAGCAATCGTTCTAAGTTATTACTCTCACGGTACATGCATGTATTTTTTTCATATAGTTTATTTAGTTATGAAAATAAATAAATTTTCTCATTTGTTTTGTAATGAAGCGTTGTTATGAAAAAAACATTGAAATATGATCTATTAGAGATAACCCACATAAATAATAAAATAATATTTTCTTGAGATCCACTTCATGCTTAATACAGGCACACTTTTTGTTAGACATCTATTAACATAGTTTTTAGAATACTTTTACCTTTACATACATCTAAGCATCTCAACAATTTTTTGATTATTACATTCTACACACCCTTTGTCTTTTTGTCTTTTGTGCTTGTGAATTCGAGTAAAATTGGTCTTTTGTGCTTGTGATGAAACATGTTTTTGATTGGACTTTACAACTTAAAAACCGTAAAAACCCTTCTTAGTAAAAAAAAAATATCCCATTGAAATAAAATCCTTAAAATAATAAGAAAATAAAATTTGATTGGACTTTACAACTTAAAAACCCTTCATAGTAAAAAAAAATATCCCATTGAAATAAAATCCTTAAAATAATAAGAAAATAAAATTGAAAAAAATTCTCAAGAAATTATCCCATTATTATTCTTATGTGGAGACATATAGCAATCGTTCTAAGTGATTACTCTCACGGTACATGCATGTATTTTTTTCATATAGTTTATTTAGTTATGAAAATAAATAAATTTTCTCATTTGTTTTGTAATGAAGCGTTGTTACAAGAAGAACATTGAAATATGATCCATTAGATCTGATTCAAAGGGTTATTGTACTAATTTTTTCCCCAATTGGAGTGTCCTGTAGCAGACCATTGACTTACCAGGCTGCAGAGTAGGTCGATGTCTCCCTGATGCCACTCGTTCCAATTTTCAAAGCAAACCATCCAAGTGGAAAAAGGGTTTAGGATTGGCACATCAACTTTACCAACCGGGCTAAGAGCCCGAGAGGCGTAGCAAAGGAACATGAAGAGAGTTGCAAATGGCACAATGGCAACGTGTGACAAGGTGGGAGCTCAAGAGATACGTCCATGTAAAATGAAAAACAAAATTATCATGTCACATAATTTCCATTTTAAATTCATAGATAAATTTAGCGACTGTGTTTTTACTAAGAAAATTTATCTTTTTTACGGCACGTTATTTCATAACTTAAACTTGTTATATTTCTAGAAATATTAGAAAAAATCCATATCTATGAGAGTATGTAAGGACTTGAGGGCACGTTATTTCATAACTTAAACTTGTTATATTTCTAGAAATATTAGAAAAAATCCATATCTATGAGAGTATGTAAGGACTTGAGAGAAACAAAAGAGAAATGTTTTACTAATATTCGTAAGACTTCTCTGGTCGGAATGAATAATAATACTTCTCTTAATGTAATGGAGGGGAATTAAGAGAAAATAGAAAGGAATCAGATAAAGGCAAGAGAGGAATTTCTGGAAAAAATAAAAGAGTTAGCTAATGATTCATAACATGCGAGGAACGACTGATAAAGGGTCTATACCTTCATATCTGATACACATTGTACATAATGTTTGTAGGTCGAAAGATGCAAGTGGAAGGACAAGGACAGGTTGTGCATGGGGTGAGGAAGAAGAGAGACGAGGAAAATCAACTACGATGGAGAAGAGAAATGGGGAAGGAACAACATCCTTAATAAAGATGTTTATTGTGTTGCAAAGCTACATGCAATTGATCAAGTCGAAGTGCAAGTGATCAAGTGAAAGTGGCAAGCTACATGCAAGTGATCAAGTGGAAGTGGAGTGATCAAGTGGAAGTGGAGGGTAGTTGACAAGTGAAAGTGGAGGGAAGTTGACAGCTCACCAAAGGTACCTAAGTATTTTATATAGTTTCTATAAAATTTGGGGTATTTTTAAGGTAAAATAATTTTATTCTATAGAATTTGGGAAAATCATTTTTAGAAAAAATGGAAATTGACAAATCTTTTTATGAAAAATTAGTCCATGAGAAATATATAAGCCCTAAAACATTCCCTACACCAAAGCCACAGCCACAAGGGTTATGAACTACTAGTTATGCATAAGAAAACATTGATCATTTAATGTTTTGAATTAATTCTAACTTGAAACTTAGCATTAATATACATAGTTTTCTTCATATCATATTTACTACGTTTCAAGCCTCTAGTTACTTAAGTTTGAAGCAACTTGCCTCAATATGAGGCTAAACAAGGCCTCAAACTTAAAACTTAGGTCAACAAATAAATCTGAATTGAAAATTTTCATGAAAGTGTTAAAATTTTGGGTTAAATGGTTGGTTTGTGTGCTTTAAAAATAGAAAAATAGAAAATCAATTACTAATAGTCCCTATCTAGAAGGGTAGGGACTAATAAAACAAATACTTTTTTAAGAGAGTACACATGTTTCTTGATCAAGTAACATTAGCTTGTTTCTTGAATTGTCATTGTTTCTTTTGAAGGTACAACTTCATGGGAACACCCACTTGGGAATCACTTCATGCTACAAGACTAAGGAAAATAATCAATACCACAATGTATAACCTTAAAGATAAATCCATAATTCCTCAACTCAAGTTTGTATATAATAATTTCTAACTGTAGAATAAAACTATAAAATGGCTTAACTTAAGGATGATAAATCTAGGAGAACATTCCCTAATGGATAAAATTCTTAACCAGCCAATTCACTAAAGCATCTAGCTGAGACTATAATGACTAGACACTCTATCCCTATCTGCCTTGGGCTATCCTACTCTCCCAAACAACTATGGAGTAGAGTGCCCAACCTAACCTAACACCACAAAAATATGGTTAACAATCCTCTCAACAAGGTGAATCAACTATGAACATAAAACTTCATACACTATCTAGGAACACAACTAGGGTATTTTATCTAAAATTCTACAATCAACTGTCACCAGCAACATCTAGTCTCACAAGCCACTAATAAAAACTCATATGTCATAACCTATCACAAATTAACTACTCGTAACAAGGAGACACCAAGCCAACTTTATAACAACACATTTAAACCTCATCCGTATCCTAAAGGAAGAAAGTGGTTTATATCATTTTTCCAATCTTGACCTCCCTCCCAAGGGTTTATGATTCTTTAACTTCCTCTTAGAGACCTTGTTACTTTTCACATTCACTTTCTATTTTTTATATGGAATTGAATGTTTATATACAAGGATTAAATAACATTTAAGGGATGATTTCTTAATTGTTTTTAAACACATTGTATCAATTCCCTCTCCAAGTTAATATGTGTAGTGGAAAACTAGTTTAAATTAGTATTACTAACAAATTATCCTTAATAAGAAAATTTTTTATTACCCTAATTAATTGAAGTGTAAGGAACACTAACTACTCAATCAATATTTCATACCTAACCATTTTTAACCATGAATATTATGTTTAGGGGATTACAATCTTCCTGTAACCGTTCAAAGAAATCAAAGAAATAGAAAAAAAACGATTATTTGTTTATAAACCACTCAATAAATAAGAGGTTCAACTATGTAATATGTACACACATAACCAACATATTCACAAGTAGCCTAAAGTAGGGTGTTAGATGATAATAAGTATTATATATTATAATATTAGCTTCAAACATATTCTAGACAAGGTTCTATATTTAAGAGATCAAACCACATGTAACTCTATATTGATTAGGTGTTTCTTTGGGAATGTAATGAGAGGATGAGAATATTACATGCTTGAAATTTATGCATACTTTGTTATAAGTTTTCTTCGTGTGTTTTTTCTCTATTCTATGCTTTCCCCAATATTCTAGCAAGGTATTTGGAAATAGACTTATCTTTCTCACAAGAGAGGTCATAGCAATATCTATGCATGGAATGGGTCTTTATAGGATTTCTAAATTAGTATTTAGGGTAGTTATGTTGCATAAACTTTTTTAATTTTGTTGATTCAAATGTATGTGGTGTTGTATATGCATTGAGATGTCATTGTTTGATAAGCATGTGTATGTAGTTTTATGAGTGAAATATGTGTTGCTTCATGAAAATGTGAGTATATTATTTACATCAAAATATAGGTTTTGAGAAGCCCATATTGGGAGTGATTCCCACATTGAGTACTGTTATGTTGCTTTTTTTGTTGGTGAATATTTCCGGTAAATGAGAATTAGACAATTAATAATCATGCCTTTAAGAAGGAAGTTAGTTGTGAGGACAAAGGGGCCTTGGTAAATCCTTAAACACTACCTCATGATGACAATTATATAAGGGAAATTTCCTGGTATGATTTTCATATCTACTAGAGATAACAATAGAATCTAATACACAATGAAT
This sequence comes from Picea sitchensis, assembly GCA_010110895.2. Taxonomy (NCBI): domain Eukaryota; kingdom Viridiplantae; phylum Streptophyta; class Pinopsida; order Pinales; family Pinaceae; genus Picea; species Picea sitchensis. The sequence goes on from SNQJ01S0007126.1 coordinate 134,996, forward strand.
ATACAAACCTATATGATTTTCAAGTACTAAGTCTTATAGACTCATTAAAAAAATTAATTATAGAGGATAATGTGATAGTAGAGGTAAAGATATTCAAGGAACAACACTTGAGTGATTTGTATTATAGAGATATGTTTCCATGGAGATGATATTGTAATGTTATATTAAGTACAAAAGGGAAAGTGAAAGATTATGGTTATCAATTTATTTCATGGGTTGTATTGGATGCTTATTTTGTGCTTGTAACACTAATACACATTAACATTGATGGTGTAAAATGGTAATCTTATATAGGAATTGGTAAGGTTTGTTTGGTTTTATCATTGTAGTTTGGATTTCATTGGTATATGCATATGAGTTTGAACTAATTATTTGTGTTCACTAGTCTTTTGGACTTGAATATTAAAATTTTCGAAAAATGAAATTGCTAAAATGAAAATAAACTTAAAGTTACTACAATGTAGTTAGAAATATTTATGGAATTTGAGAAATTTGTGGAATGAAAATTAACTCAAGTTACTATAATGTATTTAGAAATATTTTTGGAATTTTTATATTCACAAACATTGTTGGCTTCATTCTCAATGTATAAAAAAAACTTCACCTCAAATGAACCTATATATTGATTTGTAAGTCGTCTATGAGTTAGTGATAAAACATTTATATGAATTATTCAGTGATGTAAAAGAAGAAAACAATAATAGTATGATTATTTCAATGCTTCGGTAGCAAGTACGCGGTACGAGGAGATACGAATTTAGACCCATCGAGGATTATGCTAAGAAAAAGGTGATACAGTCAAAATAAGTTCTCACTGTAAGAAAAAAGTGAAAATAACTTCCTCTTAGTGTATGGTTTTCATGTAATCTATATGATTGGCAGGTCCACATGTATATTTGAGGATCACTTGTTCTCTATGTATAAATTGTGATATTTGAGTTTGACCGCTTAATATAATATAACTTGGCTTTCGATAAAGCATGTGAGAAGATAAGGATGAAGTACTTTAAAAGAATTTGTAAGCCAGATAAACTATAATATATGCCCAGGTTCCCAACTATGTGCCACTTGTTTGGCCATTTCATCTAATGATGAAAGCACTCGATTAAGAAACTTGGTTTTTGCACACCGATTGAACCATGATATATGCCCAAGTTCACAACTGTGTGACACTTTTTTGGTGATTTCATGATAGAAAGCACTTATTAAGAAATATGAATATAATAACTTGCATATCTTAAAAAATGGTCTGAGGTGTCATCTCATGTTTAGCCAACCAAACATCAATATGTCCATCATTACAAGCATGAAGACAGTTCATTATGAAAAGTAACGCAGAGAAAAAGATGGTGTTAATGGCGAAGGTGACAAGCATGAGGATGGTTCATTATGAAAAAAGACTTTGGAGAAAAAGCTGGTGTTGATGGGCGAAGGCGATGTTATATGAAAGAATAGTTTAGAAGAGACCTCCGCAATGTCGTCTCTTATGGTCGTAACACAGAGACACCATTATATTATTGCGTGGATCCTGAAATTACCCTTTTCGTTTTACAGTCAAACATGTGCATTTTTTTTAACGCACAGCGTATTTGACATAGTGAAATCATATGGTGTGGATCCTTATATAACCCTTTCCTGCGAAGAAAGGTTGACGCGGGCTTTTGTTTTAGCGTCAAACATGTTTTTTCCTAATACACAATATGTATAACTTAATGAAAATAGAAAATAAGAAGGGTAGCTTTGTGGATGCGCACTTTCTCCTTGTATGATTGCAGTGTTTCCAGAACAAAACGTATCCATATTTTAAAGGAAAAAGCTTGAAACACAAATTCTCGTTGGTTCCGTTTTTCCTTTTTTGGGGGTTTTGTTTTATATAGAGCACATCTACAACATTTTGATGAAACGAATTATTTCTATTGAATTTTGATTTTTGTGTATTCAGTTATTTCCCGCATAGTTGTGAAGGTTATTGGGAAACATAGCTTTTATCTTTCCTCAATTTTAAAGCGTCCTCACTTTATTTTGTATTGGCACTAACTTCTCAAATGCGGCATAGTGGTAGCGTTACACCACACGAGCAGGTGATCTAGATACTTGATCCTAATCCCAAAGTGGTTCAAGCCTGCTATGGAAACGACGTAAACATTTTGTGCTCGATCTGTCTTTCAGTGTTGTGATTCTTTTCGATATGTTGGGATCTACGAGCCACTAATAAACATTTTGTCATACAACAAACGAGAAAATTTATCATGTTTCGATATACTTAGAAAGCAAAAATTGTTGCAATAATTCGAGTGTTACCTGTTTTCTGCCTGTGTTTGGGATGCAGAGAAGGGCTGATACAACTCCAACATCAGATATATATTAACGTAATAAAAACATTTGAACATCATAATAAATGCATTCCAAGAAGGCGTATATTAACATAATAAAATCATTTTAAGAAAGCATTAATATATTGAAAATCATGCCACTGTACTTCATCACAATAAGATGATAGAATTTTGTAAATAACATGTGAAAGATATTATAATATCATATATAGTACCTACTCAAATGTAATAACCTACTAACTTACTAGTGGAAGACGTGATATGGGCAGACTAGATATTCCTGCAGAAACATTAATGGTTAGTAAAGTGTTGAAGACAACACTTGTTTGAAGGACGTGGCATGTTAAGTCTTAGACAAAGTTTGATGTTATGCGAAAAAACCCTTATTAAGGACTGTATATTGAATTATTATATTTCTAGTGTTATATGTGTGATCCTGATTTATGAGTGGAACAAAGGGAATAACAGATTGAATTGAGAACAACAAATTCTACTAAATAAATGAGATAGACTCAAAACTGTAGAAATGAAAACAACTTTCTCCAATTTACAATGAGCCTCCAGAGACCTTTTTAACATTACTCATGAATGTCAAAACCATAGACATCCAAAATATGACTATGTAGGTGTATCTACTTCTATTTAGTTTCTTAAAATATGTCCAACAAGAAGTGTACAAAATATGACTCTGTATTAGGCAGGGAGTGGAATAAATCATGTTGCTTCTCATTTGGAATTCTTTGGTTGTATTGAGTATGCTCATGTTCTCATGTTCTTGCTGAAGAAAAAGAAAAAAACTAGATGATAAAAGTGTAAAATTCATTTTTGTTTGCTATTTTGAGGAGACTATACATTATATAATCCACAAAATGAAAATATGTTTGTTATTAGTGATGTATTTTTTGATAAAAAACTAAGAATGGAAGTGGAATGAGTGAGTGAAACAAGAAAATCCAAGTATTATTATACAAGAAGATTAATCTTCTATTTCTACAAATCCAAGTGGTAGTCCAAGTACTTGTTTGAATACATACACTCCATCATCTTTTATTCTATTTTTTCATTAATGTCCCAAATTGTAGCAAGACCAAGAATTTTTGAAAATGTAGTAAAATAGGAAGCATGTTGCAAAGGATTTTATGAAGAGATTGCAGAAAATGAAGGGAATCAAACATAGTATCTTGTCATTCAGGTAAAATGGGTGTACAAAAGAAAGTATGCAGTTGACAGATTCATACAAAAGAGCAAAGCAAGGTTAATGGTAGATGCAAAGGATTTTATGAAGAGATTGTAGAAAATAAAGGGAATGAAGCATACCATATTGTCATTCAAGCAAAATGGGTGTACAAAATAAAGTATGCAATTGACAAATTCATCCAAAAGAACAAAACAAGGTTAATGGTAAAGGAGTTTTCTAAAGAACAAGGTATACACTATAGTGGAACATACGCACTAAATATTATAATAATTGTTTTATCATTAGAAATGCAATCTCAAATATATGAATTTAGAGGATATGAAAATGAATTTTACAAATTAAAGAAGGCCCTTTATGGTCTTAAGCAAGCTCTAGGAACATGGTATAGAAGTATAGATAATTAATTTTTTTAAATGGATTTAATAGAAGTGAAGTGAACACACACTATATGTCAAATCAAATGGTATAAATTATATACTTAATTTTATTTTTTTCGTATATGTAGATGGATTTATATATACATCTTCAAATAATTTATTAGTAGAGGAATTTACACATGTTATGTTATAATGATTGAATTTGAAATCACTGATTTAAGTTTGATACATTACTTTCCTCCCATAGAAGTGAGGAAAATTATTGACGGTATCTCTATTTCAAAAGAAAAATATGCTATAGATATTTTTCACAAATGAAAAATATTAATTCCATGAGCACACCTATCAACACCAATGAAAAGTTATCTATGAAAAATGGAGCAAAAAAGTAGATTTTAAATGCTATAGGATTTTCATAGCGATCTCATGTTCTTACCACCACTAGACCTAATATTATGCAAGTGGTGAGCTTAATTTTTATATTCATGCAAAGTCCAAGTAAGATTCATATTAGACCAACAAAAAGTTTTTTGAATCATCTCCATGGAAGAAAACAAATTTGGCATTTGGTATACTTCAAGTGATAATTTTGAGTAGGTTGGTTATATAGAGAGTGATTGGGATGTATATTTTTTATGATAGAAAAAGTACTTAAGTTTATGTTTTAAGCTTGGTATAAGTACAACATCATGGTGTTGAAAGAAACAATCAATTGTTTCATTATCTTCTACATAGGTTGCAACAACATTAACAACATGTGAAGCAATTTGGTTGAAGAGAATCTTAGTAGATTTGAAACAATATTTTTTTCTTTTGATAACATGTCTACAACTACCATAAGTAAAAATATAGTGTTTCATAGTAGAACCACGCATACCATTATCACATATCATTTCATAAGAGGTCATGTGGAAAAAGGAGAAATTGAAATATAATTTTGTAAAAGAAATGATAAACTCATTAATATCTTCACCAAAGCACTAACAAGAGAGAAGTTCGAGTTCATAATAAATATGTTCTTAATCACCTCATTAAGCATTAAAAGAGATTGTTCAAGATAATGATTAATTTTTATTATTCTAATATGCAATTGTTGAATTGTCTTATGAGAGTCCTAGTCACATAAATTAGGGTTAGTCAAAAGTAGCCTCATATAATTTAATTTTAATTAGTTAAAATTAGTCTCAAATGATTTGTAGAAATTTCCATATTTATGGAAATCTAAAGTCTATATATCAATGTATTTCTTGTTCAATAGACAATAGATAATAAGAAAAATAGATTTTTTATTCAATAAATAAAAAATATTAAACATTGAGTTTTTTTAAGATTTTCTTAATCTTTATATTATAAATATAAAAAATTTAGTTCTTTGATGACTTTCTGATTTTCTTCAATCTCTGTATTGTTAAGTATTCATTATTTTTTTTCATAAATTCAACAACACATACAATGATAGTTTTTGAACAATAAAAGAAATTGCAAACCTCAAATACTACTTACTACTGATTACCAACAAGGCGATGTACACGAAGACCCTTGTCCTGGAAAATGTTACCTCGCAGATCTCTCACCACAAAATGTGCACAGAATTATATTGGAATCGAAATAAAGCAAGAAGCTGACACTCACACTAGTCACAACATGAATAAAAACATTAGAAAGAGTAAAATTACATTTGCAAACGATTATAAAGCATATTATACAATAGAACCTTACATAGAACAAAAACATTCTCGTAACATGACTTTTAGACTCTTGGATATGGAGTTGAGCTTACTTCTTATATAATAAGCTTTTAGATTGTATTTCAGAGTTCTAGTTAGTTCTTGGGCTTTTATTATTTTAGTTTTTATAAATTTGAAAATGGTTGAACAATTACTTATTTCAGAGTTCTAGTTAGTTCTTGTGCTTTTATTATTTTGTTTTTTATAAATTTGAAAATGGTTGAACAAGTACTTATTTACATAGTTCATCTATGTAAATATCACAAATGTTTGAGACGGGTAGTTACAAATACAAATCAGGTCATAATCTACAACTTATATTGACGAAACCAAATCCATGCAAATGGATGGGAGAGCATAACATTAATGTGCGTGCAGTAAAATGATATATTATAGGTATAGTTAAAAGTTTTAATTTTTTTTCCACAGTCAAGAAGGTGATGTAGTGGAGGACCATCGACTCAATCTTCCAAATGCTAAATGAAATCACGATTTGTTTTTTAATTGTACATAAAATCACTAATTTATTTGATCCTTCAATCTTTGTAGAGATGTGGTTCATGTATACTAAGGGGATATTTGATAGATATGTAATGTTACAATGTCATGTAACATAAAATGATACATGTCTTTCATGAAATCTAATAGAAAATTTTCTATCTATTCCATGTATTCCATGTGTAGTGCTATATGATGTGGTTCATGTATACCAAGGGGATATTTGATAGATATGTAATGTTACAATGTCATGTAACATAAAATGATATATGTCTTCCATGAAATCTAATAGAAAATTTTCTATCTATTCCATGTATTCCATGTGTAGTGCTATATGTAGTTAAAAAAAAATTAACCTATTCCATGTGTTCCACACCATGTCTTTGTTCATTCTTTTAGTAACTTTCCACATTATATAGGTGGTAACTTCCCACATCATATAGGTGGTGTAGTTCATAATTTTACAGTTGTTAATAGGATAATAGCCTTCAAATGAATCTAGAGAGTTTATGTTCTATGAATCTAGTGTGAAGACTCTTCATCCTCCCTCCCCCAATTATTAGAGCTATTTACTACTCCTTCTACTATAAGAGCTATTTATGGCTACAGACTTAACCATGGATTTTAGATGAGGTTCTATATTGATGAGATTGAACCACATGTAACTCTATATTGATTGGGTTCTTAATTGGGATTGTGATTAGAATACTACAAGCTTCAAATTCATGCATACATGGTTATTGTTCTTCCTTGTGTGAGTTTTCTCTAATATATGATTTCTCCCATATTCTTACAAGGTATTTATCTCTCTCATATGGAATGATTTTTTATAGGCTTTGTAAATTAGTATAGAAAATTTATGTTTGATATATATATATATATATAGAGAGAGAGAGAGAGAGAGAGAGAGAGAGAGATGCTATTGTTTGATAAGTATTTGTATGTCTTATTATGAGTGAAGTTTGTGTTGCTTCATGAAAATGTGAGTATATTACTTGCATCAAAATATAGGGTGTGAGAAGATTGGATTGGGAGTGATTCCCACTATGAGTAATGTTATGTTGCTTCTCTTGTGGTTGGAGCTTTCTTGCAAAGGAAAATTAGATAATTGATAATCATACCTTTGAGGTGGAGGTTAGTTGTGAGGACAAAAGGTCCTTGGTGAGTCATCAATTACTACCTCATGATGACAATTATATAATGGAAATTTTCTCGTGTGATTTACAAATATACTAGAGATAACAAAATGATCGAATGCCCAATGGAGATACGAACCTCTATTATTATAAGTAAGAATCTTTCATTAATTATGGAGAATATCATATAAAATGTAACGATGTGATAATAGAGGTAAAGATCTGCAAGCAACAATACTTGAATGGTTTGTGTTATAGAGATATGTTTACATAAAGATGATATCTTTGTATCCTAATGTTGACATAAGTTTAAAAGAGAAAGTGAAAAATTAGAGTTATTAATTTATTTCATGGGTCATATTCAATGCTTGTTTTGTACTTGTGACACTCATGTGACCAGTGATATTGATGAAGTAAAATGGTATATGATGTATTGAAGAATTGGTAAGGTATAGATATTCCTTAATTAAGTGTTTGGTATTATTGTTGTGGTGTGTACTTCATTGGTATATGTATGTGAGTTTGAATTAGTTATTTGTGTCCATTAATATTTTGCTCTTGGCTATCAATATGCTCAAAATGGAGACTTTGTAAAGGAGAAATAAGCATAGGTTATTGAAGGTAACAATGTATTTAAAAATATTTCTGAAAATGGGCTTGGTTTTCAATGTGTTAAAGAAAAAACATCACATCAAATGTAGCTATATATATTGGTAAGTGGTCCATGCATATTTATCAAAGTGGACCATGCAATAGTGATAAAAAAAACATGTATATGAATTATTCTTAATGTAAAATAAGGAAACAATGATAGTATGATTATTTCATTGCTGGGGTAACAAGTACGGGGTGCGAGGAGGGACGAATTTAGACATCGAAGATTATGCTCAGAAAAGGTGATACAGTCCCAAGAAGTTCTCAATGTAATAAGTTCCTCTTATCGTGTGGTTTTCATGTGACTGATAAAGGTAATGTATATGATTGGGAGGTCCGCATGTATAATTGAGGATCATTTGTTCTCTATGAATGAATTGTGACGTGTGAGTTTGACCGGTTAGGATAATATAACTTGTCCTTCGATAAAGCATGTTAGAAGGTAAGGATGAAGTATTTTAAAAAGAATGTGTAAACCGATTAAACTATAATATATGCCCAAGTTCTCAACTACGTGCTACTTGTTTGGTCATGTCATCGAATGATAGAAAAGCACTCGATTAAGAAACTTGGTTTTTATAGACCGATTGAACCATAAAATATGCCCAAGTTCCCAAATATGTGACACTTGTTTGGTGATTTCATCAAATGATAGAAAGCTCTTATTAAGAAACATGGATATAATAACTTGCATATATCTGTAAAAAATGGTCTGAGTTGTCATCTCATGTTTCGCCAACCAAACATCAACATGTCTCATTACAAGCATGAAGATAGTTCATTATGAAAAATAACACTTAGAGAAACCAAACATCAATATGTTCATCATTACAAGCGTGAAGATAGTTCATTATGAAAAATAACACAGAGAAAGATGGTGTTAATGGCGAAGGTGACAAGCATGAGGACGGTTCATAATGAAAAATGTCTTTAGAGAAAAAGATGGTGTTGATGGGCAAAGGCGATGTTATATGTTATGACCATAAATAACCTCCACCATGTCTTTTATGGTCATAACACAGACACCATTATATTATTACGCTGATCTTTAAGTAACCCTTTAGTTTTACAGTCAAACATGTATTTTTCTTAACGCACAGTGAGTGAAATTATATGATGTGGATCCTTATATAACCGTTTCCTGCAAAGAAAGATTGGCGTGAGCATTTGTTTTACAGTCAAACTTTTATTTTCTTAATACACAGTATGTATAAATCAATGAAAACGAAAAATAAGAAGGGTAGCTTGGTGGATGCGCTTTCTCCCTGTATCCTTGCAGTGTTTCCAGAACAAAATCGTATCCATGTTTTAAAGGAAAAAGCTTGAAACAGAAATTCTCGTTGGTTCCGTTTTTCAATGAGATGGTGCCATGCTTTTTGTTTGGTTTTGTTTTATATAGAGCACATCTACACCATTTTGATGAAACGAATTATTTCTATTGAATTTTGATTTTTGTGTATTCAGTCATTTCCCGCGTAGTTGTGACGGTTATTGGAAAACATATCTTTTATCTTTCCTCAATTCTAAAGCTTCCCCACTTTATTTTGTATTGGCATTAACTTCTCAAATGTGGCATATGTTAAATATAATGTTACTTCAACAGGCTGACTGTACACTGCCAGCTGTCCTGGCTAGCTGTACTTTCTATTTTTTATTTGCTTCAGCTTATTTAGCTCAGCTATTTCCCTTGCATAGAACCAACTTCAGGACTACTTCAAGAACTTCTTCATGTACTCGTTTTGTACTCTTCTTCTTATATTCTAATATACTGTTTTCTGTTTTATTCTTTCTCTCTGCATTTCTTGCTTCACAATTTATCAGGGTATCAGAGCTTCAGTAGTAAGCCTCTTCACACAGGCAGGAGAGCAACACGATCCTCAAATAGTGCAGAGATTCACGGATCTTGAGAGCATTCGACACAGAATTTTCACAAGGCTTGGAGAGTTGTCTGTCATACTCTTGAAAGATCCTCGCAGGAAAATTCCACGAGGAAGCAAACCGTCATACGCTCAAAAGATCAGCGTAAGAAGCTCATGCAAGGTCGCAGAGCGTACTACACTCGAAAGTTTCAAGGAGAGGAAACACGAGAAGGAAGTAGAGACTGAGAAGGAAGAAATAGTAAAGATTCTTGTACAATTTTCAAGAATCATCAAAGATTCACGAAGAAGAGCTGCAGGAGGCGGGAACTCTTGAAGAATTCAAATCATTTGTTCAAATTCGTGAAAGATAGTTGCAGAAAGAAGAAGCGTTTAAAGCATTTCGGAAATCGCTCAAATCTATCAAAGATTGGAGCAGAGAACAAAGAACTCATGAAATTCTTTCAAATCTTTGAAAGATTCATGAATTTTACTTCCGCAGGAGAAAATTCCTTCAAACACAACAAAGATAGCGTCAGAGGAGCAAAGAATAGCCGGCGCAGCAGTAAGATCCATTCTCCGAAAATATCTGAGGCGGAAATCCAGTTCAGAAGGGACGAGGAGAGCGCGGAAAAGGCGAAAGAATTTCAGCCGTTAGATCTTGTGAAGAGGACCGACAACTGTTGGATCAACGAGAAAGTGCACGAGGTTTAGTCCTCTGGAGTGCACAGGAGAAATTTCAACTTGTGAAGTCACGAAATCCTGAAATCATATGGACCGTCCATCAAGAGACACGTGGCGAGATCTCAACATTTCACTGATTCGCAAGGTGTAAAGGTCAGAAGACTGCCGTGAGAATTTACGAATCGCGAAATCACGAGTCATTCTGGACCGTTGGATCGCGAAAGATCGTGAGCCTTCGATCTTATCCCATCGTAAAATCGGGGATCGGGAGTTGGACGAGTGAAGGAGACTGCTCTCCAAAACCCCGATACACGAAATCCCAACATCACAAATCGCGAAATCCCGAGACGATTGTGAGCCGTCCATCTCAAAGGACAGGTGGCAGCAGATCCAAGTGCCATCATCTCGGCATTTTGGAGTTCAGGATATCGGAGGTCTTGTTGACGAAAGGTCACGACACTCTACGGTGAAAGTCTCGAAATCCCAAAAAGATCGCAGCCGTCCATTTACTTGGGACACGTGGTGGAGATCGAGGAAATCGTCGGTATTTCAACTACTAGGGTTTCAAGTTGATAGAGGATTTGGAGTCGCAAGTCGCAAAATCGTGAAACGACGAGAATCGTGCATCTTTCGGGGACGCGTGGCATCAATCCAAGATCTCAGGAAACTTTTTGAAAAAGCGATTTCGACAAAATCGACAATTCGGACTTCGCATTTTGGAAGCGCAGCGTCATGAGGAATCACGAGTTGCAAAATATCGATTCCCGAAATCCCGATAGGATTTGAACCGTCAGATCATCAGCAGATCTGGACCGTTGATTGTCCAACAGACACATTTCGACATTTCCGCATTTGAAGTCCTGAAAGGAAAGGGCCATCGGCATTTTGGTAAATCGGAGATCGAGGAATCAAGGAGTCAGAAGAGCTCACTAATAGGGTTCGCGAAGTTGCGAAACCCAGAATCTTGAAATCCTGAAAGGATCTGGACCGTCAAATCACAGGAAGATCTGGACCGTTGAAATAGTCCAAAGGCGAAATTTTGGCATTTCGCATACCAGGAGTCTGAAGGACCCAGGATCGTTGCAGCAAAACCGGTGAAGTCCCAAAATACGAAATCCCAACAAGTCTTTTGAGAAGGGTCTTTCCAACATATTTCGCATTTCGGCAAATTGAAAGACAAAGAAATGGAAAAGCCCGTAGCGCTTTAACCTTTAGGCATGTGGTCATATTGATCGGAGACTAAGAGCCAATTCAAGGTCGATAAACTCTCTTCAACGTTTCGGCAATCGAAAGTTGGAGAGTTCAAAGGTATCGTCTAACGGAGTTCCGAAGTCACTGCAAATTACATGCAGGAGACAGGTAAGTAAGAATTTTTTTTTTCGTTTTGCTGAATTCTTTAAAAGATGGCGACGTCTAGCAACTTAGGACCAACTCAGGGTCCGATTCTTCTTGGAAAGAACTATGAGTTCTAGTCTCTTCGAATGAGATCCTTCTTGCAAGCACAAGGGTGTTGGGATCCAGTGGATCATGGATATGTGGAACCAGATCCAGCAGACCTGTCCGCCATGACTAATCAACAGAAAATTTCTCAAGCAACGCAAAGAAACAGAGAAAATAAAGCTAAGTTTTGGATTCAAAATTCTGTGGATGACTCGATTTTTCCAAAAAGCACAGGCGCTGGTACTTCAAAACAGGCCTGGGACATCCTTAAATCTTCCTACCAAGGAAATGACAGGGTCAAAACAGTTAAACTGCAGACCTTGAGGACGCAATTCAAGACTCTAAGGATGACAGAGTCTGAAAATGTGGATCAGTTCATGACCAGAGTCACGGGCATCCTGAACCAGATCAGATTGACTAGTGAAACCATCACTGATCAATGAATTGTTGATAAAATCCTTAGAAGTTTACGCAAGAAATTTGAAATGGTTGTAACAACAATCCTTGAATCTAAGGATCTGTCATATTTTTCAACACATGAACTAACTGGTTCTCTGGTGACACATGAGACCAGACTGCATCTCACAGATGAGTCAATCTCCAATGCTTTCAAAACTCAATTCTCCTTGACCAGAGAGAGAGGCAGAGGAAGAAGCAGAGGTCACCAAGGAAGAGGGAGAAATCAAAGTAACCCTCACTCTAGTGGAGGTAATAGACAACAGTATCCGAATCAAAATTTCCAAGGTCAAAA
>SNQJ01S0007126.1:147659-159453 GCA_010110895.2 Picea sitchensis
TTCAAGCCATGAACCAAGAAATTGACTCCATTGAGAAGAACAAGACATGGGATCTTGTTGATTTTCCAAGTCACAAGAAGAGTATTGGTGTCAAGTAGGTTTACAAAACTAAACTAAATGAAAAAGGGCAGATTGAAAAACACAAGGCAAAACTTGTTGCCAAAGGATTCTCCCAACAACCTGGTACTGATTATGGTGAAACTTTTTCTCTAGTAGCAAGATTAGACACTGTAAGGACTCTATTGGCCATAGCATCCCAACACAAATGGAATGTATACCAGATGGATGTCAAGCCAGCATTCCTGAATGGTCTTATAGAAGAAGAAGTTTATGTCGATCAACCACCTAGATTTGAAGTCCAAGAGAAGCCAGCCAAAGTATATCGGTTGAAGAAAGCCTTGCATGGCTTAAAGCAAGCTCCAAGAGCTTGGTACAACAGAATTGACACTTACCTGATCCAAAGTGGTTTCAGCAGAAGTCAAAATGAGCCAACTCTTTACACCAAAACAGATCAACACAGTAAAATTTTGATTGTATGTTTATATGTTGATGACATGATCTATATGGGAAATATTGAGTTAACAAATTTTAAAAATGCCATGCAATCTGAGTTTGAGATGACATATCTTGGCAAATGAAATATATTTTAGGGATTGAGGTTGATCAATCAACCAAAGGCATTTTTGTTTGTCAGCAAAAGTATGCAACAGACATCCTCAAAAGATTTCGCATGGAAGAATGAAATCCAGCAGAAACCCCCATACCACTAGGCACAAAATTGAGCAAGAAAGATGAAGGCCCTATAGTGGACTCTACACTGTACAAAATTTTAGTAGGCAGTTTGTTGTATCTTACAACAACTAGGCCTGACATTATGTATGTAGCCAGCCTTGTTTCTAGATTCATGGAATCCCCCAAAGATTCTCATTGGAAAATGGTGAAACGAATTCTGAGATATGTTGCAGGAACTCTCAATTTCGGCTTATGGTACACTAAATCTGATAGTATCGACATTCTGGTTACACAGACAGTGATTTTGCAGGTAACCTAGATGACAGGAAAAGCACATCTGGACATGTTTTTCAACTGGGCACGAACCTAATCTCATGGGCATGAAAGAAGCAAACAATTCTTTCAATATCTTCTGCAGAGGCAGAGTATGTCGTTGCTACCTCAGCTTCCTATCAAGCTGTGTGGCTGGGAAGAATATTGAAATATATGTCACATATAGAAAAGGGTCCAACTCCTATTTTTTGTGATAATACTTCAGCAATTGCTTTATCCAAAAATCATGTGTTCCATAAGAAAAGCAAACACATTGACACTCGTTTTCATTTCATACGTGAGCTAGTCAATAATGGTGATATTGCACTCCAATTATGTGGTTCTCAAGATCAGCTTGCTGATATCTTTACAAAGCCACTAGGAAAATCTGTTTTTGATTTCAGAGACAACACTTAGGCATAATCAGTGTTGATGATTGTAACTATTGAGTTTAAGAGGGAGTGTTAAATATAATGTAACCTCAATAAGATGACTGTACACTGCCAGCTGTCCTGGCCAGCTGTACTTTCTATTCTTGATTTGCTTGAGCCTCTTTAGCTCAGCTATTTCCCTTTGCATAGAACCAACTTCAGGACTACTTCAAGAACTTCTTCATGTACTCATTTTGTACTCTTCTTCTTATATTCTAATATACTGTTTTCTGTTATATTCTTTCTCTCTGCATTTCTTGCTTCACAATTTATCAGCATAGTAGGTAACGTCAAACCACATGAGCAGGTGGTCTAGATACTTACCCTAATCCCAAAGTGGTTCAAGCCTGCTATGGAAACTACGTAAATGTTTTGTGCTCGATCTGTCTTTTAGTGTTGTGATTCTTTTCGATATGTTGGGACATTTTGTTATACAACAAACAAGAAAATTTATCATGTTTCGATATACTTAGAAAGAAAAAATTGTTGCAATAATATGACGACTTGACATTGGATTACTCAATGAATATCATATAATGATTTGAGTGCTAAGAAAGCATTAGTATATTGAAAATGATGCCACGCTATTTCATCACAATAAGATGACAGAATTTAGTAAATAACACGTAAAAGATGTTATCATATCACATAATACTTTATTGGTAATCAACCACAAAATCTCAGCTCAAACTATTTTATCATAGATTAATGAAGAAGGGAAAATCATACTAGAATCAGAAACAATATTGAAACAACTGAGAAATCTAGCAATTATATAGCACCTAGTCAAATGGAAGTACCTACTAGTGGAAGACGTGATATGGGAAAATGATTTATTCATGTAGAAACACTCATGGTTAGTGAAGTGTTGTGGTGTGTTGAGAACAACACTTGTTTGAAGGGGAGGGGCATGTTAAGTTTTAGAAAAAGCTCGATGTTATGCATAAAGCCCCTTATTAAGGACTAAATATTGAACTATTGTATTTCTAGTGTTATATGTATAATCCATATTTATGAGTGGAACAAAAAGCATAATAGATAGAATACAATAACATAGAGATACAAAGAAGAACAATAGATATCCAGTGAACAATAACTTCTACTGAATAAATGAAATAAGTTGAAAATGTAAAACTCCAGTACTGAAAACAACTTTCTCGAATGGTGGTAGCTATCTTTGAGAATAGATGTGGTTTTTATATGCATCATTCTAAGCAGAATAATTACAATGAGGCTCCAAAGGCCTTTTTAACATTACTCATGAATACCAAAACCCTATACATTTAAAAACCTAACCCTAAGAGATGAAACACGAAAAGTTATGCGAGGCCCAATGGGTAAGTTGGTACCTCAACTTTCAGTGGTCGTAACTTTTTCATACGACGTTTAAGGCGTGTGATAGCCTGTTTGAAAGGTATTTTCGAGAAATACACATTATGCCGTCAAACTCTGACTTCATCTAGAGTTTGACTATGGAAAGCCAAAATAACATTGTTTAGGGCCCCAAAACGACCCTCAAAGTACAGAAAGATGTATTGAATAAAAATTTGCAAACTAAGCCAGTTGGATTAGGTGTATGACCAAAAATATCCACTTGGAAGTTGTGTAGGGATTCAGACAACCCCGAAAGTGTATACCCCTCAATTACAAATAATTACAGAAGACCATGTTGAATTAAAAAGTTTTAAGAGGATCTATTTGGAATAGTTGGGTGGCCACCAATGTGTATGTAGGCTACAACCCTACATTGCACCCTTTCATTATAATTGTACCATTTCTCTCATATATCTTATCTCATCATATATCATAGTGTGTATTGAATATATTGTAAAAGAATGTTCGCCCCATGAAGTGGATTGTTATTCCTAGATATTTTATTTTCAAGGTGTTGGTTAATAACAATATGCACAGATAAAGTGGCAGAATTTTCTTCTATATTGAAAAAAATAATAGAATTCATAGGAAATTGGCATAAAGTTTTACTCCCCAATAGAATTTTGTGGTGGAACGTAGACAATTGTTGAGATGGTTTGGTGCATGTTTAAAGGGAAAATTATTCCAAATAGATTTTGGGTTGAAGGTGTAGCTATTCTATTTAGTTTCTTAAAAGATGTCCAACAAGAAGTGTGCAAAATATGACTCTGTATTAGGGAAGGAGTGGAATAAAGCATGATGCTTCTCATTTGAAATTCTTTGGTTGTATTGAGTATGTTCATGTTCTTGCTAAAGAAAAAGAAAAAAAGTAGATGATAAAACAGTAAAATTCATTTTTGTTTGTTATTGTGAGGAGACATGATTATACATCATACAATCCACAAAATGAAAATATGTTTGTTGGTAGTGTCATATTTTTTGATAAAATATAAGAATGGAAGTGTAATCAGTGAGTGCAACAAGAAAATCCATGTATTATTATACAAGAATATTAATCTTATATTTCTACAAATCCAAGTGGTAGTTCAAGTACTTGTTTGAGTACATACACTCCATCATCTTCTTCAACCTCAAGTCCCATTTCAAGTCTAATTCCTCCAAGAAAGGTAAAATACTTAAATGAAGTTTATGGATATTCTATTTTTTCATTCATGTCCCAAATTGTAGCAAGACCAAGAATTTTTGAAGATGTAGTAAAATATGAAGCATGGTGGAAAACATTTTATGAAGAGATTGTTAAAACATAACAGCTTGTCATTTAGGTAAAATGGGTGTACAAAAGAAAGTATGCAGTTGACAAATTCATACAAAAGAACAAAGCAAGGTTAATGGTAAAGGAGTTTGCTCAAAAACGAGGTATACACTATAGTGGAACATAAGCACTAAATACTATAATAATTGTTTTTTCATTAGAAATGCAATACAAATATGAATTTAGAGGATATGAACATGAATTTTACACATTAAAGAAGACCCTTTATGTTATTAAACAAGCTCTAGGAACATGGTATAGAAGTATAGATAATTATTATTTTTTAAATGGATTTAAGAGAAGTGAAAGTGAATCCAGATTGTATGTCAAGTCAAATGGTATAAATGTTATACTTAATTTTATTGTTTTCTTATATGTAGATGGATTTATATATACATCTTCAGATAATTTATTACTAGAGGAATTTACACATGTTATGATGATTGAATTTGAAATCATTGATTTTAGTTTGATACATTACTTCCCTCCTATAGAAATGAGGAAAATTATTTATGATATTTCTACTTTACAAGAAAAATATGCTACAAATATACTACAGATATTTTTCACAAATGAAAAATATTAATCTCATGAGAACACATATTAGCACCAATGAAAAGTTATCTAGTAAAAATGGAGAAAAAAGGTAGATTTTAAATCCTATAGGATTTTCATAACAATATCATGTTCTTACCACCACTATACCTAATATTATGCCAGTGGTGAGATTAATTTTGTATTCATGCAAAGTCCAAGTAAGATTCATCTAAGAGAAGGATTTTTTTTTTTTAATCATCTCTATGGAAGGAAACAAATTTGGCATTATATTCATGCAAAGTCCAAGTAAGATTCATCTTAGAGAAGGAAATTTGTTTTTGAATCATCTCCATGGAAGAAAACAAATTTGGCATTTGGTATACTTCAAGTGATAATTTGAGTTGGTTGGTTATATAGAGAGTGAATTGTATGGATATTTTTTATGATAGAAAAAGTACTTAAGCTTATGTTTTAAGCATGGGATCAAGTACAACATCATGGTGTTGAAAGAAACAACCAATTGTTTTATTATCTTCTACATAGGTTGCAACAACATTAACAACATGTGAAGCAATTTGGCTGAAGGCAGATTTGAAACAATAATTTTTTATTTTGATAACATGTCTATAGCTACTATAAGTAAAAATATAATGTTTCATAGTAGAACGAGACATATCATTATAAAATATCATTTCATAAGAGATCGAGACATATCATTATAAAATATCAATTCATAAGAGATCATGTGGAAAAATGAGAAATTGAAATAAATTTTTGTAAAACAAATGATAAAATCATTAATATCTTCACCATAGCACTACCAAGAGAGAAGTTCAAGTTCATAATAGATATGCTCGTAATCACCTCATTAAGCATTAGAGGAGAATGTTGAAGATAATGCTTAATTTCTATTGTCCTAAAATGCAATTGTTGAATTGTCAGCTTATGAGAGTCTTAGCCCCATAAATTAGGTTTAGTCAAAAGTAGCCTCATATAATTTAATTTTAATTAATCAAAACTAATCTCAAATGATTTGTAGAAATTTCCATATTTGTGGAAATCAAAAGCCTATATATATGAATGTTTTTCTTGTTCAATAGATAATGAGAAAAATGGACTTTTTTTGTTAATAAACAAGAGAAAAAAAAAATATCAAGCATTGAATTTTTTTGATAATTTTCTTCAGTATTTATTTTTGTAAATATCAATAATTGAGTTTTTTTATATCTTTGTATTGTTAAATGTTCATTATTTTTTCTACTATAATTTTCTCCTCGTAATTTCAACAACACATACAATGATAATTTGTGAATAATAAAAGAAATTACAAATCCCAAATTGTACTTACTTCATGAACATTCTTATTACCAACAAGGCGATGTACACGAAGACCCTTGTCCTAGAAAATGTTACCTCGCAGATTTCTCACCACAAAATGTGCACAAAACTATATTGGAATCGAAATAAAGAAAGAAGATGACACTCACACTAGTCACAACATGAATACAAACATTAGAAAGAGTAAAAATACATTTGCAAAGGATTATAAAGCATATCATACAACATAACCTTACATAGAACAAAAGCATTCTCGTAACATGACTTTTAGCTTCTTGGATATGGAGTTGAGCTTACTTCTTATATAATAAGCTTTTAGATAGTATTTCAGAGTTCTAGTTAATTCTTGGGCTTTTATTTTTTATAAATTTGAAAATGGTTAAACAAGTACTTATTTACATAGTTCATCTATGTAAATATCCCAAACAGATATCCCAAATGTTTGAGACGAGTGCTTACAAATACAAATTAGGTCATAATCTACAACCTGTATTTAGGAAACCAAAACTATGCAAATGGATGGGAGAGCATAACATTAATATGCGTGCAGTAAAATGATATATTATAGGTATAGTTAAAAGTTTTATTTTTTTTCCACAATCAAGAAGGCAATGTAGTGGAGGACCATGGATTGAATCTTCCAAATACTAAATGCAATCACAATTTGTTTGACTATTTTTTTTTTAATTGTAAATAAAATCACTAATTTATTTGATCCTTCAATCTCTGTAGAGATGTGGATTCATGTATACTAGGGTGATATTTGATAGATATGTAATGTAGGAAATATGTCAACGAATTTCCTTATACGTTCACATGCAGATGTACATGTACATGGGCATGCATGCAATCTTATGAATTGTTCATGTAACTATGTGATCTATTCATGATGAGTTTTTGTAATTGAGTGATGGATGTTATACATACGAGTATATTCGTAGAGGTAGAAATAAATGCGAGGTAGAGAGAAGGAAGTGTGTGAGGAGAGGATGATTGTATGCCTATGAAGGTTATTGTAGTTCTCCCTTGAATAATATAAGACCAATAATCTTTGCCCGTGGTTTTTTCCCGATTTGGGTTTCCACATAAGCCACTGTGTCAAGTGTATGAGTGATGTTCTTGATTATGCTTGTTTGATCTTGCATATTTTATGCTCTATTATGTATGCTATGTTTTTCTTCCACTACCTAACAAGTGGTATAAGATCTTAGAGTTGAAGGAGCAGAGAGCGAAGGAGAAAAGAATTGGGTCGCTGGATCGAAGAGCCAAGCCAAGCTGAGTGAAGTGGAGAGTTGAGGATGAGTTTTATTACATCATCATGGGTCATCCTTGTGGGACAGTGCAATGATTTGAGTGAAAATCTTCACAAGCTACCCATTAACAGAGTGCGACTATTTCCTAATTGTCTTAAAAACCAAAAATTCGCATGGTTTATAAAAATTAAGGTAGACTATTTCTTAATCATCCTAGTTGATCCATTAAACAAGGTTAAACAAGGTGTGGTGATATTAAAAACCAAAAATTCGCACGGTTTATAAAAATTAAGGTAGAAGATCACTTTATTATATAATAGAGGTGGAGGATCGACTTTGTCTTATTATGCATGACATGGTTGTGAGGTGATTTTTTAAAAGTTCGAACCATTCAAGTGGGTGGATGTTTAAAAGATGACTTTTTTTGTTTTATGTGGAAGGGTGTTTAAAAAAGGGGGAAAATATTTATATATTTTAAAAACCTTTTTTATTATTATTAAACTTTTTTGGGTTTTATACAATTATTCCTCCACATTTAAAAGGGTTTGGTTTTTACATGTAGTGGTTTTGGACGGTAGTTTTCGCAAATGTTGAAAGTGTAGAGTTCCTAGTTTGAAATTGAGAAGATCAATGGTAAGAATATCTTTGCGCTATGGAAGTTCAAGATGTGAGATCTCCTTGTGCAACAAGGATTGCAAAAGGCCTTGGCTGGAAGGTCAAAGAAACTGGAAAGCATGACAGACGAGGACTGGAAGGATTTGGATGCAATTGTAACAACCACATTGATGCGGCCACGGGCGAAGCCAATTTTTTTTATTTTTATTTTTGAAGGGAAAGAAGGAAACGACAAGAACAGTATGACCACACCCCAGGTGATGAACAAAAGCATGCAACCCAGGAAACAGGAAACTATGACACCACATAGAGGCACAAGGGAGACTAGGAAAAACACGCACAAAATAACATGGAGGAATGACTACCCGCCTGACACAACTCGACCACGCCTTCGAGATAAGGGACAACATCCCCATCCTGATACAATAGCGTAGATGAACAAGACGAGAAACTCAAGGTCCACAAACCCAACGCATGAATGCATTCATCCCACGCGCCCAAGTCAACATACGATGCTCAACCACACTCACACGGAAGGCACCGACTCCGACCAAGATATGATTCGTCGCTAACCAATAGGGCACACCATGATCCCCTCATCGGGAACCACGCCGTCCCTAGATGAGAGGTGCGATAATAAACCTGGTGCAAACATAACCTAAAGGGCCAAGACTCAAGACCAACCCACGCGCTAGGAGACTAAAAAATATGAATCAAAACTACACCCACACCCAAGCATTCGATCGACAAGACTACAAACGACGATACTCCAGGGAAGAAACACAACTGTTACACGACTTTGCCAACACCCCAATCACTCATCAAGTCTAAACTTGTCAAAAAAATTCCATAAAAAAAAACATTAAGTAAAATCTAACTCGCATGTCTAAATTATTAATTAGCCATTAATTTACAATCAAATGGCCTTAAGTTTAACCAAATTAGAAAGTCTAATTACCGGTGTTCATCGTTACCATCTAAATGACGAATGTGAATAACCAATACTAAAACATAACTACAATTACTATATAATTAACAATGATTATGATCTAACTAGCATGTCTAATTATAGATTAGTCATTAAGTTACCATCAAAATCACATCAATTACGAATCCGTTTGGCAATCCTTCATTACACTTTATTTAATAATTTCAATCTAAATAACATCAATTACTAATCAATCGGCAAGTCTTGTTTAATCATTACTAAGACCGAATTGACAAGTCTAAGTTTAATTAACTTAAGAACTGTCTAAGAAGGAAGTGAGGCTATCTAATCAATAAAGTTTGTCTATTCAAATGGAAGGTTACAATACAAATAAAAGACTGTTGTGTTCAATACAAGAATGTTTAATCATTTAAGGTTGTACTAAACCATTAAATTTTGTCCAGTCAACGACGACTATTCTAATTGAAAAGTCAGTTTAATCAATGAATACTTTACCAACCAAGGTTGTTAAGGGAGAAGTCATTCATTAAAGGAAACTAAATAACTGTCGTGTAAAACATGTCATCCCTTTCCACTTGGTAGCTAAGAGTTTCTATTAAAGGAGCAAGCAGTTAACTAAAAAAAATGGGTACAAGCACCATACTTAAATTGCAATTTGCAGGGAAATTATGCCATCCTTAAATGAAAATGCAACTGGTAAGTAATAAAGGAGCGATCAAGCTAGCATAAGCAACGAAAAGCATTCCAATAAAAACAAATCGTAGTTAACTAAAGGATGAATGCTTGGTAACACAAGGCAACACACAGACATGACAGCTGGCCAAAATTGCCAGGCTATAAGAGGGAAAAATCGTGGGCAAGATTAGCAAGCTCATGCAAGTGCTTTAAATCAAAATCATTGGCATTTACAGCAAGCTCATGCAAGTGCTTTAAATCAAAATCATTGGCATTTACAGCAAGCTCAGTCTCATTTTAAATGCAAAAATCATGGGCAGTTAAAACAACAATCTCAGCTCAATTAAAACAAAAAATGTGGGCATTTAAAAACAAAGAATAAGATCCTGTGAGAGTAAAATAGTGGTAGTAAAATCTATGTGTTAACCGTGGTAAAAAAATGGTGGTATCAGTAAAGAATCAAACTCTGTGTCAATTACAGCAACTCGGTCACATTATAATGGTAAAAATCGTGGGCAATCAAGAGGAAGCCCTAGAGAGCATTTCCCTGGGCAATAACAAGAAAAATGCATCATCATTTAATTGCAATTCGTGGGCATACACAGGGATCCAATGGTAGTAAGTTTAATGCTTAACTCAGTCTTCAACAAGGGCAAAAAAAATCGCCCCAGCAGTAAAACGAAATGCAGTCCAAAGAGGGGCAAATTTTCCAGGCAACAAGGTAATCAAAGCCGAAAATATTAAGTGCAAGACACAATCTTCTTCAAGGGGAAAATCGGCTCAAAGTAAAAACAAAATGAAGATAGAGAAATCATTTCATTTTTCCATTGCCATAATACAAAATATAAAAATGCAGACATGGAATCATTTCATTTTTCCATTGCCAGAATACCAAATGTAAAATGCAAAGATGAAGTCATTTAATTTTTCCATTGCCATAATACCAAATATAAAAATGCAGACATGAAATCATTTCGTCTTTCCATTGCCAGAATACCAAATATAAAAATTGCAGACATGAAATCATTTCTCTTGTCCATTGCTAGAATACCAAATAAAAAAAATGCAGACATGAAATCATTGCGTTTTTCCATTGCCAAAATACCAAATAAAAAACGCAGACAAAAGTAAGAGAAACACAAGGATCTAAAGGGAAAAGTCATGGAATGATCGCAAGGGTTGTATCAGTCAAGGCACAGAGAAAAACCAACCAAGACACAAGATAATCCATACATAGAGGTCTTTTCTAGATGGTAGAATCAATAATCAGCCAAGGACAATAATGGAGGTAGACGACTGACAAGAATGTCCTTCTCTCATCATCCACGCACAAAAAAGAAGGGTGTTCAGATCCATAGGTCTATTAACACTGAAGCGACGACTGTAGATTAGGCTCCTGGATGACTGCTCAGGCGAGGACTGATGAGCTAGGGACGAAGGGAAAAACAACCACAAACTTCACAAATAAATACACCCAAGGTGGTCAAGACATGTTGGGAATCGAATTCCATGGGAGTCAATCAATCATTGAGCTAGGCTAAGGAAAACTCATTCAACAATTAGAACGCTAGACAATCAATTTACTTACCCACTAAACATGCAGATTCAAGCATATTACTACTACAATATACCATACAAAATGAAGAAAGTGTATTTCTACCTGATCTCCCGCTCTGAGTTGATGTCCCGCTCGCTCCATGCAACACCTGCTTTCCAACTGATGAGACTTCACCAGTACCTCCCAGCCAATTCTAGAGGTACTCTTATTCCCCATTAGCCCCTCGAGCCGCAAAGGGGCCACACATGATAACTAGAGAATCAACTAGCTCTCAGCTCGCCTCGCAAGGTCGAGCTACCACTCCTCACCGAGCTGGGTATCCCAACTCCCACAAGCTAAGTCAGTCAAGTAGAGATTCCTGCAACGTAACGTTACACAAAAAAAAATAGATCCTTCATCCTTATCCTCCCTTCATTATATAGAGTTTTGAAGTCCCTTACTTTCCTCAAATCTTATTTAATTAAAGTTTTTAAATTTAAATCCTAAAAATCCTCCCCGTACAAGTGTCACCCATCCCCTTCATTCCTCCACAAATTAATTTCCTTTATTTCCATCACCCACCTAGAGTCACTCCTAGAATCACTCCTAGGTGTCCCCAAATACTCTTACAGGTTTTAATGACTTTCCCCATTATCAATTTGCTAGTTCAGTTTTAAATTAGAAAGTTCTTAATGGTAGATACCTTACTAAGTTTGACTTTCTGCTTTT
>SNQJ01S0007126.1:169698-198656 GCA_010110895.2 Picea sitchensis
TGAAAAATAACACTTAGTGAAACCAAACATCAATATGTTCATCATTACAAGCATGAAGACAGTTCATTATGAAAAATAACACAGAAAAAGATGGTGTTAATTGCGAAGGTGACAAGCATGAGGACGGTTCATAATGAAAAATGACTTTAGAGAAAAAAATGGTGTTGATGGGCGAAGGCGATGTTATATGAGAGAATATTCTAGAAAAGACCTCCACCATGTCGTCTATTATGGTCATAACACAGACATCATTATATTATTACGCTCATCATTCAATAACCTTTTCGTTTTACAGTTAAACCTGTATTTTTCTGAACGCACAGTGTGTTTAACACAGTGAAATGATATGATGTGGATCCTTATATAACCCTTTCCTGCAAAGAAAGATTGACACGGGCTTTTGTTTTACAGTCAAACTCATTTGTATCTAGTTAGAAGTTTATTTTTTTTTATTGTTATTCATTTATGTTTTCATTATATTGGTTTATAATTTTCATGCAATTGAATTTGACAAGAATGGTTGTGTCGTATGTTATTAATATTTCAGAATAAATTAAGATTGCTTAGTGATTAAATGCTTTGAATATGGGTTAATGCATGAATTAAATGCATGTGATTGTTTACATTTATTATAATTCCTTTATTAATATTATATTGCATGGTTTCCTTCTTTGAATGGTCTATTAGTGAAATATATTAATTACATAAAATTGGCTAGGAACGGTTCATGATTTCATAAAAATGCGCATGATCAATATTGTTGTATTTATTATGTTTTATATGCTTTAGAGAGTTGCTTCTAGATGTAATTTTGATTTAGTAAGCATTAGTTGGATATAAATTTTTAATGGAATCTAATTTTTGTTGTTGGTGAATCTAAGCTGACTAGAGACCAAGAAATTTTAAACACATGCCCCAATGGACAAAGAGGCAAGTTCATGTATACTATAGATTAGTATTAGAAAAGGTTTACAACATTATAATTTTATGGGTAAAAATATGCAATTATAATTTTCCTATCCTAAATTATGAACCAAATATTTTTATAAATTCAGAGGAACAAAGGATCTTTGTAATTATCTTGCTGAAATCTGTAACGACGTCGTTGTTATGACAACCAAAAGTGACGTACAATAAGCAATTTTTTTTAAAAAGTTGCGTTAGGAAATTAACCTCACAATAGAAAACGACATCACCGACGTACAATAACAAACATTATTAATGCATTATAAACAAATATAACACAAAGTTGATACAATCAAGTCCAAGACGACTAAGCTATATAAACAAATATAACACAAAGTTGATACAATCAAGTCCAAGACGACTAAGCTAGTTCACACCATCAATCATAACAATCCATCAATTAATAAAGCCACGAGGGTAATTCGTTCACATAACGCAAGACCATAATAAATCCAAGTTGCAAGCATAGCATAGATCAGTTAATTTCAAGGGGCAAGGCCCAACCCAAAGCAGTCGTTTTAAAATAAAAATTTCATTACGCACTAGAAGACTAAAGCGTAAGACCATCATTTTACATAAAACTCAATGCGCGATTGTCCAAAAATATATAACTATCATTGATGGCGCAAATACATTCGCGCGAGAATTTTAAATATAACCATCATGCCTTACATTACATCTACATCCAATGCGCAAGAAGTCCCAAGATCTAAATCTATCACATGTTATGAAATACATATGCTAAAGCATCTAAAATCATCTCAAATGACGCAAAGCAAATATATAATTATTACTTTTATTTATGCCCAAGTCTAATATTTAGCCACCATACATGACATAAGAAACTATAAGCGCAAGGATCCCAGCTACAATCATCATTTAATACATATAATTCAGTGCGCGCAATCAATGCTAACTACAACACTCAAGACATCACAAATCAATGTGTTAGGGTACTATCTAGAAATCGTGGAAAAAACTTCAATCGTTATTTTAACAAACTGTACAAGGTCTACAACTTATCAATAATTATGAATAATTTAAAAAGGGACCAACAAAAGGATGATGAAGTGGGTTTCCCAACCAAAAAGCATTAAATTGAAAAAGGGGTGCCTGCAATAACCTAATGGGTTGGAGGAGGAAAGACCCTCATCACAGTACAATGGCAGAAGGAAGATAACGTTGTAATGGATGGAGTTCAGTTCGAGTCCTAAAATGGAATAAGAAAAATAATACCCACTAAATAACGAGTTTGAGAAGATTAAGAAATCAACTAAGTAACCACATCAAGAGATCTTACCTGGCTTCCTAGATAACTTTGAAGGTTAAGGATGTGAGTGCTAAGAAGAAACTTGGTAAAAATGGAAATCATGCCAATTATGGTGTAAGGTAAATTGGATAGAATAAATCATTCACTAGCTCGTCTTGTACAACCATTGAATGTCAGGCCAAGCTAAGTTTCTAAACCTCGATTTTAGCATTAAAAATTTTCCAGCCATAAAAATTCCAAGTGGAAGGCACACTAACTGTGGTTAACTCCAGTGAAAGAGGAGGATGCCAGGGGAGAGGAAATGCGCTGCACATTAAGGAAAAATGGAGAGATAGGTTAAGGAAAACACATTCGAGTTAGTGGAAACGCAGAGACAACCAAGGGAAAAATGTGTGGTCAATCCCAATGAGGAAAATTTAATACAGAAAAAGAAACGTAGGGATTGTTAAATATAATGTAACCTCAACAGACTAACTGTACGCTGCCAGCTGTCCTAGCCAGCTATACTTTCTTTTCTTGATTTGCTTGAGCCTATTTAGCTTAGCTAATTTCCTTTTGCACATCACTCCTTCATTAACTGTTCTCATTGTACTTTCTCCTTACATTCTCAATATACTAAATACTATTTCTTCTCTATTCTTTCTCTCTGCATTTCTTGCTTCACAATTTATCATGGTATTAGAGCTTCAGCAGTAAGCCTCTTCACACAGGCTGGAGAATAACATCATCCTCACAGCGCATAGCTTAAATCGACATCCAGAGCATGGGACACAGTTTTTTTACAAAGCTTGGAGAGTTGTCCACCATACATTCAAAAGATCATCGTAGGAAGCTCACATGAGGAAGCAGAGCGCTCTACGCTCGAAAGATCGAGGAAGCAGAGACTGTAGAAGGACAAAGTTTAAAGATTCGTGAACAATTTCATATTCGTCAAAGATTCACGAAGAAGAGATGCAAGAGGCTGGAACATTTGAAGAATTCAAAGAAATTCATTCAAATTATAGAAAGATTGTTGAAGAAGGCAGAATCATTTAAAGAATTTTGGGGATTCTCTCAAATTCGTCAAAGATTGTTGCAGAGAACATAATGCTTCAAAGAATCCATGTAATTCTTTCAAATATGTGAAAGATTCACGAATTTTCTTCCACAGGAGAGAATCTTTGCAAGAATAGCAAAGAACTCACGAAAGCAGCCAAGAACGAGCAATCACAGCCGTAAGATCCGTCCTGCGATCAGATCTTAGGCGAAAATTCAGTTCAGAAGGGACGAGGATAGCGCAGAAAAGGTGAAATAATCACAGCCGTTAGATGTTGCGTAGAGGACTAATAGCCATCGGATCCGTGAGAAAGTACACGAGGTTTAGTCCTATGGAGCGCACAGGAGAAAAGCCGACTTGCGAAGTTGCAAAATCCCGAAATCCTCTGGACCATCCATCAAAAAGGACACATGGCAGTAGCTCCAAGCGCCATCGAAATTTCAGCATTTCAGAGTTCAGGATATCGGAGGTCTTGTTGATGAAGGTCGGGACACTCCACGGTGAAACTCCCGAAATCCCGGAAAGATCACAACCGTCCATTCGTTGGGAACACATGGTGGAGATCGAGGAAACCGTCAGTATTTCGGCTACCGGGGTTTCAGGTTGACAGAGGATTTGCGTCACCGGGGGTCGCAAGTCGCGAAATCGTGAAACGCAGGAGGACTGCCCATCTTGAGGAGACGCATGGCAACAATCCAGGATTTCAGGATATGTTTTGAAAGGAGAATGACATTTTTCCATTTTGGCATTCCGCGTATCATTATTTCAGGGGTCAAGAGGACAGGAGATCGGGCACTTAAGTCGCAAAACCCCGAAACAAGACTATGGTCTTATGAGTAGTGGTCACATGGACCAAGGCATAGCTCAAGGGGCTAATGCGATAAAGGTCATTTCAGCATTTCGACCATCCAAGAGACAAGAAGTTGGGCAACTCAACATTGAAAGTCCCAAAAAGAGAAATCCCGAAAAGGCGTTTGAAAAGGCGCCAGTATATTTCGAATTTCGGAAAATTGAGGAAGAAAGAATCGACACAGGCATCACTATTCTCCGAATCGCAAAAATCCGTTAATGCTTTAATATTTAGGCACATAGTCACATTGAATGGAGACCAAGGGCCGATCCAAGGCCGTTAAACTCTCTTCGGCGTTTCAGAAACAGGAAGTTGGAGAGACAAGAGTTCAGAGGACTCGTATAACGAAGTCCCGAAGTCAGAATCGCGAAGTCAAAACTCGCGAAGATGAAACTCGTGAAATCTAGAATTGCAGAGTTCCGAAGTCACTGCAAGAAATTAGCAGACCTGGTTTAAGCGCAAGAAACAAGTAAACACAATTTTTTTCCATTTTTTCTTTCTATTTTGTCAAATTCTTTAAATATGGCGACGTCTAGCAATTTAGGACCAAATCAAGGTTTGATTCTTCTTGGAAAGAACTATGAGTTTTGGTCTCTTCGAATGAAATCCTTCTTGCAAGCACAAGAGTGTTGGGATCCAGTGGATCTTGGATATGTGGAACCAGATCCAGCAGACCTTTCCACCATGAAAAACCAACAGAGAATTGCTCAGGCAACTCAGAGGAACAAAGAAAATAAAGCTAAATTCTGGATTCAAAATTATGTGGATGACTCGATTTTCTAAAAAATCACATGTGCTAGTACTTCAAAACAGGCCTGGGACATCCTTAAATCAGCCTAGACTCTTACTTAAAGCCTAGTTGAGTTCACAAATAGAAAGTTCCAAAGGCTAGATTCCGTACAAAGTTAGACATTCCTCTTTTTCTTTAAGTTCCCCTTTTTATCTAAGTTCAGAATTAGCAAGTTTAGACATAAACAACAATTTACCCTCTTAATAATTTAATCCTTCATTAAAATTTTACTTTAATTATTAATGTTTGAATTTTCTTTACCACCTTCTCGTTACATGTCCATTTTTTTTTCACATGTTGTACCTAGACCTAGGTTTTAAATTCACTAGGCTTGGCGATGATTTTTAAGGGAAAAATTAGTTATTAAACTGTACTCATACCATCATTCATTTTAAGGACGACCAGGTCCTAAGGAGGTAAACTTTTCTAGGTACTAGGTTTATTAACTTTCCAGAGTTAAAATCGCGACGTGCCCTTCAAGACGTAGTACGTTCTCCGAGGGTTACACTCATTTGCATTCATGTTTTATTTACACGACATGCCCTTCAAGATGCACTACGTGCTCCAAGGGTGTCACTCGCCTTTTGACTGATTTTGGTAGAAGTCAAACCCCTAGAGTCAATACTCCGTCAGGTGACCTCGTGGGAGACTAAGGGCCTCTAACGAATAAGGACCCTGCCTTATTGCATGCTCCTTAGAATCATTGTGAGAGACTGTCACAGTCTGCCCTCATGACATCGTGGATCTCTCGAACTAGGTAATCGTTAACCTATAGTTCGAGCCACGACGGGAGTGCTAGTAGGTTGTGGTAGGGCTCCTGCCGCACCTCTCCCTCAATAAATCTGGTTGTCATGTGTGACCCCTCTACTCCAAATATGAGTATGATTGGAAAGCTATCATCAACTTGTATCCATTAATAAACATGTCAGTGATCCATAAAAAACATCATATTATATCAGTCATATGTCTCCTATGCAATAAAAAAAATACACAAACCCTAAATAGTCCACTCCCTGACTCAATCCAAATTCCAAGGAGGTCCATCGATGTCGTCAGCATCCTCAACCTATCATGAGTTCTGCACATTGAGGAGAAATGAGTCAATGGCACCTGTCTATACATAATAAGATAACATAACATCATAAATCATAATATCATCATCGGAATACATAAGAGAATAAATCACTCATATAATGAACTCGATCACTTGCACGCAAGTGTACTTAAGGAATAAGTCACATCAGAAGTGTGTGCAAAAGTGGGATGTTACATACACCCCCTCTTTTTTTAAAATTTGTCCCGAAGTTTAAGAGTACACAAGTGCAAAAATGAATTATCTGACAATATCTAAGGGTCTAGTCATCAACAAAAATGGTAACTATGGACGCATGTCATATGCGTCCTCCCAGGTAGCTGAGGGTGGACCATAACTTCCCTATTGGACATAGACCTAAGTGATATTTTGACATCGTAGTTGTCGAATGAGATGGTCCAGAAAGCGGATAGTTTGACCTTGTTGTAAGTGCACCCTCACCCAACATCCTCCAAGAACTCAGTCAATCTCAGGCATAGGATCATTGACCTAAATTTGCACATGGATACAAAATAAGCATCGTGAAATGCCTCAAATAATGAGGCACAACTATTCATTAGTCCCTTCATAATTATGGTTGACGCAATGCCCATCAAAAAACCCTTTTGTCGATCCTGCACTTATTTTATCCCCTTTCGTATCGTTTGAAAAGGTTTCTTCTATTCTTGGATTACTTCTGGTCCTATCAGGACCCCATCCTTCAGTTGATGCCATCTCCAAGCCGTCCGACATAGTTTCCCATCAAGAACTCAAATGGTGCCATCTTAATGGTGCTTTAATGGTTTTTGTTGCACAGAAACTCAACCAGTGGCCATAACTATTCCCGATGCTTTTGTTGGTCCAACATACACACATGCATCACAACCTTCCAAAAATTGGTTCGTTCCTTCGGCCATCTTGCCTATATCAGGGTGACATGATACACTAAGGTTCAGCGGTGTTCCCAAGGCCTCTTGGGAACTAGTCCCAATCGTCTTGCAATCATTGATTCCTCTATCAGATAAGATTCCTTTTGTACACGTAGTAGTATCAATATCTTGTTCATACAAATCTAGTTATACCTAGTGTTTGATGCGTCGTACACACAGGGTCAAAATGCAAACTCTTCGTCAAAGTGTCAAATATCATGAAAATTGAGTTGTGCCTCCTTCCCTTCAACGAAAATTTCCCCAAAGAATTCCATTGAAACAACCTCTCATTTCGATTATGGAATAATGGGTGGTCATAGGAATCCTTCCAGATGTATAAGTTCAACCTTCACCTGTCGACCTTCTAGATAGATCACCACACGGTTTACGGTGTCCTCCTTTATCCATTCTTGAAGAATAAGGGATTAAGGTCAGTCCTGATCTTCATGACTCCTGGATGAGCTATGTACACTTCTCTATGAGCTTCGCGTAAGATCAAAACTTCTCAAATGGTTGTTGGGAGGTAAGTAAATCTAGTTATTATATCTCAAAGGTCCATTGTTGTCCACAGCATAACCCTCAATTTTGGTACCAACATGGTGTCTTATCCAAAAAATTCCTTACCCTCTCTATACTAGTGAGCATCGTCCTGCAGTTAGAATCCTTTCACATAGATTCGTTTGAAGATGTATCACTAAAAATATGTGCGGTATCTGACTCAATGCATCTGCCACTCTATTCATTGTTTATTTTAAGTATGAAATATCAATTCGTAATCGATAAACAATTCTGACCAACGCCCTTGCCGAGCGTTCAAGTCATTTTGCATAAAAAGGTGTTCTAAACCACCGTGGTCCGTTTTTAGTTCGAATTTTCATCCAATCAGGTAGTGTCTCCACACTCTCAAGCCATACACGATGGCTAACCACTCCAAATCATGCGTCATGTATTTTTCCTCGTGCTTCCTTAACTTCCTCGAGATGTAGGCGATCACTCGACCGTCTTGATTCAAGACTCCATCTAAGCCTTCCTTGGATGCATCAGCGCACACTAAGAAACCCTCGTCCACGCCAGAGAATTTTAGTATTGGCTCTGTCGTCAACAGCTTCTTGAGCCTTCGAATGATTCTAGGCATTTCTTGGTCCACATAAACTTCTTGTTCTTCTTCTGCAATTCTGTAATAGAACTTGTTATCTTTGAAGAATCCTCAACGAACCATCGATAATATATCGCTAAACCCATGAAGTTACGAACTTCTGGGAGATTCGTCGATGCAGACCACTCCATAGTAGCCTCTACCTTCATTGGATCAACAACGATACCTGCATAGGAGATAACATTCCCTAAGAAAATAATCCTCTATATAATTGTGACTGCTTCCCGTAACATTATATCGCTACATTATAGTACCAAGCGTAAAAGTTCATCTTCATCTTTCATCATCTGAGAATATCAAAATTTAATCCAAGAATACTCAATGGAAATCAAGCAGAGTCTCCACGACCCATCCTTCTTCAATATGAAATTAACAGTAGCACCCGAAGGCGATACACTTGGACATATAAGTCCTAGGTCTATGAACTCCTTTAGCTACGCTTTCAACTCTTGATACTCAAGGTTCGACCTTTGATAAGGATTTCTTGCCATAGGTTCAGTTCCAGGTTTTAGGTCAATGGAAAATTCCATATTGGATTCAGGAGAAACACCTGGTAATTATTCTAGGAATCATGGTTGCAAACTCTCGTACTACTGGAAGGTATTCTAATCCTCTTGCCACGTCCTTGATGTTCAACACTAAGTATTCCTATAACTTGCATCCTTACACTTTCTCTCTTGTAGAGGTAGGGAAGAAATGAACCTCAAGGATACTCCCCATTTTCTTCCTACAATCACACTTCTTTGTCCTTCATTGTCGGTCCAGCTCAACCACCTCATCTCACTGTTGAGTATCACATCATGTGATTCCCACATGTCTATATTGATCATGTCATCAAAGATCTTAATATTGTGACATAGGTCAGAATTCTTTACACTATCCCTAGGTTAAAGCGACAGTTCATACCCCTTCCCCCAACCATCTGGTTGGTACCCGAAGCCAGATTGATGAATCTAAACTCATCCTGTCAAAGCCCTTACCCAAATCCATTCATTGTGGTACTAGAATTAGATCTCTCCGTAGTACCGGGGTCTAAAAAATACTAAAATTTCATTTGGATATGGCACCTAACGCCTCGAGCATAGTGTACTGGTGCTCACCCTGGAGGTTATTTACTGTGGTCATGAATCCTATGGGCCTTTCCCATCTTGTCCACGATAGTGTGACTTGTTGACTCGACCACTCTGGCCCCTTCAACTAGAGAGTCTTGCTGGTAAGGTGACTCTCCACATGTCCATCACCCACCTCCAGTCTAGTACTCCTAACCCCGGAATAGAGGTTGTTATCACACCAACCTAAGATCTAGGTTTGTTCTGCTGACAAGCCTAAACGAGGACTACTAGCGGTGCTGCCGCGGATGTAGTGGTCCCATGTAGGGAGCCCTCCACTGCGGAAGTTATCATCAAAGTGTCGTGAACAAGGGTCCTCTAGACATAAATTGATACCAAGATGTCTGGTCTGGCCGATGTCTGATGTTGTTTTCCACCAGAGGTTTTCAGTCCAAAAGGTCTTATAGGAGTCCTGCCTGGACTCCTACAGTCAAATATTCCTTATATTAAGAGGCCTACTAGACTGCATCATGCAACGTCCGAGGCATTAGATCCTCACCTTCGCAAGAAAGTTGGTGTTAAGGGCGGTCACGATCTTGCTAATCCCTGACTTCTTCGTGCTCAGATGTGGGGAATACCGAAATAGCTCCATAAATATGGTCTCATAATCCGACCCCTTATGACCACCATGTCGTAAGGTGTTGAACTCATCGAGTTGGCACTCAATGAATTCCTCTATAAATTACTTCTCCTGGAACCGTTCCTGGAACCGTTCCCCTAATACGCCTTTGACGACCATGTTTAGCTGAGGTAGGAGCGTCTTCCTTCGAAGAAGAGCACTCCCCTTTAGCTGAATACCGCCTATGAGGACCTTTTAGCTGAAGGTCGTAACCGCAAAGCATGAAACACATCGCCTTGATATTTATCCATGCCTCGACAACAGATCAATCTGTGGCACTCATGAACTTGATCAATTAATATTATATAGTTTTCTGTGAATGTGACCAGTACTAGCTGGGGCACGTTGTAGACCCTCAAGGGTACAGGCGCCCTGGCCTTATCTCAGCACAGACGGGTTATTCAAGGCCTCTGACATTTCACTCGAAGGACCCTGTGAGACCCAAAAACCTCTCGCGCGAAAATATGCTCATGCTCAAGAGTTGTTCCTCTCCTTGGGGGTTGGATCCCTCTGGCATGAGTGCTACTGGAGGCATCATGCCTCCTCACCTAGCACCACGTCGTGAATCTCTTCGACGTCCTCTAACCATGATTACCGCAAGGATAGGTTTATAATTAAATTAGCGTTGACTATAAAGCAAGGGCTTAAATCAGTGGAAGTCGTGTCTATCCACAGTCGCAGGGTTCAACCCACTCTTATACCATATGTAACGACCCTGTCATCATGAAAACCAAAAGTGTAGTACAATAAGATTTTTTTTTTTTTAAAAGTTGCGTTAGGAAATCAACATCACAATAGCCAACAACATCAACGACACATCATTCATGTACAATAACAAACATTATTAATGCATTAGCAACAAATATAACACAAGGCTGACAATCAAGTCCAAGCCGACTAAGCTAGTTCACATCATCAACGATCATCAATCACAACAATCCATCAATCCTAACATCGATTAATCAAGGCACAAGGGTAATTTGTTTACATAACGCAATACCATAATAAATCCAAGGTGAAAGCATAGATTAGTTAATTGCAAGGCACAAGTCCCAACACAAAGAAATCATTTGCCAATAAAAATTCCATTACGCACTAGAATACTAGAGCCTAATACCATCATTTTACATAAAACTCAATGCGTGAGTGTCCAAAAATCTATAACTATCATTGATGGCGCAAATACATTCGCACAGTAATTTTAAATCTAACCATCATACCTTACATTACATCCAATGCGCAAGAACTCCCAAGATCTAAATCTATCACATGTTATGAAATCCATATGCTAAATCATCTAAAATCATCACAGCTAAATCAATGACGCAAGAAAAATATATTATTATTACTTTTATTTATGCCCAAGTCTAATATTTAACGAGCATACATGACATAAGAAACTATAAGCTCAAGGAGCCCAGCTACAATCATCATTTAATACATACAATCGAGTGCGCGCAATCAATGCTAACTACAACACTCAAGACATCGCAAATCAATGTGCTAGGGTACTATCCACAAATCGTGGCGAAAACTTCAATCGTTATTCTAGCAAAATGTACAAGGTCTACAACTTATCAATAACCTAACTGTTATGCATAATTTAAAAAGGGACCAACTAGAGGATGATGAAGTGGGTTGCCCAACTAAAAAGTATTAAATTGAAAAAGGGGTGCCTTCAACACCCCGATGGGTTGGAGGAGGAAAAACCCTCATCATAGTACAATGGCAGAAGGAAGATAACGTTGTAATGGATGGACTTCAGTTCGAGTCCTAAGATGGAATAAGAAAAATAATGCCCACTAAATAATGGGATTTAGTGGAGATTCAGAAATCAGCTAAGTAACCGCATCAAGAGATCTTACCTGGCTTCCTAGATACCTCTGAAGGTTAAGGATGTGAGTGCTAAGGAGAAACTTGGTAAATATGGAAATCATGTCAATTATTGTGTAAGGTAAATTGGATAGAATAAATCATTCGCTAACTCATCTTGTACAACCATTGAATTTCAGGCCAAGTTAAGTTTCTAAACCTCGATTTTAGCCATAAAAATTCCAGGTGGAAGGCACACTAACGGTGGTTAACACCAGTAAAAGAGGAAGACGCCAAGGTAGAGGAAATGCACTGCGCATTAAGGAAAAACGCAGAGATAGGTTAAGGAAAACGCAGTCCAGTTATTGGAAACACAGAGACAACCAAAGGAAAAATGCGTGGCCAATCCCAATGAGGACAATTTAATACAGAAAACGAAACGCAGGGATGAGGATGCAGTTCGCTGGACAAGTGATTGACACATCCATGTAGAGATGAATTTGGGAGTTAAGACACCAGGGAGGACTCTATATTGGGCGAAATTAGATGCCAACCATAAAGACCAAGCAACGAAAGTCTCAGGGATCTAGCGCCCAAAATTCTCAAAGGTGGCAGAACAAATCGTTGTGTATCAAGGATTTGACTGCGCACCAACTCTACACATTGAGATACCCAGCCATCATGTTAAAAACATACCCATCCCACCATTAATTTAAACCGACAAAAATGAAACTGCAACCTTAAAGAAACCCAAGTCTATCAATTCAACAACGATCATAAATGTCCAACTATAATTTCCCAGCAACAAACACTCCAGATATAACTTATAAATCAGAACAACACTGCGAGGATTTATTAAATTAGTTCCACTGTGAAATGTGTAAAACAAAGTAAAAACGTGCAACGCAGAGGTAAGATTAATTCTCCCAGAGGGTGAATTGCAGGGATAATTATGCACTAGGACGAGTGGCAATTAACAAGATTGTTTGGTAAATTTTAGCTACCGAGAGGAAGTGTAAACACAACAAAAATAGTGACTCCATAAGAGAGAACTCGTGTCGGTTCTCTTGAGAAAATGTCTTGGTAACAAATGGACAAAGAAGGTAATTAAAGCTATAACAGTGAGGTAAATATCTAGATCCTCAGGGATTCTTAAAGGAAAACGCAGTGAAACTTCTAGGAAGATTCGCTCAACAAAGTCAGAGAAAAACGGAGTAAAATCGGGTAAACGTTGAGCGAAATTTTTAAACTCAAGCATGGAATATTTACCGGTAGAAAACAAAGGGTTAAGTTCCAAAAAGAAAGTAGAGAATACAAGGAATCTTAGAGCAACAAGAAAACAAATAAACGACCATGGACCAATAGAAGGGAGACTAACATATTTTTCAAAAACTCGATGAGAATTTCAAGTGGCAACTAGTCCAGAGACTCCTTAATTACACACATATCATTCAAACTTTCAATCCAGTAGAAATAAAAGACAGTTTCGACATTGATTTGTGGAGACTAAATACATATTTTGATCGATTGAAATACAACTCAAGAGAAAACGACACGACGCTATATACATCATCCATGGTTATTCGTCCAGCTTCTGGACACAATCGGCGATGATGTCGGGCATCTATCTAGACTAGATTCAATGCATTTTACCGAACAAATAATTAAATTCACCATACTAAGAATACAGTTTTGTTTTGCATAAAGGATTACATATCATTCATATCACTAATTTAAGTTGTTGGAATGCATGAACTTTGATATGAAATTAACTATCTTCTCTTCATGCCAAAAATTAACAGATAATTATATAAACAAAACAATAACTAATTATCATAATTGTTGATCTCGCGTCGACTCGGTATGATATTGTCAATAAAATCCTCGTGGACTTGGCCCCGCTCTTTCGCTTTTCAATCATGAAGACTTCACCGGTACCTCCCAGCCAACACTAGGGGTACTCTTCTTGCCCCTGAGCCCCCCGAGCCGCAAAGGGGCCACACACACAAAACCAGAGAAAAATTTAGCTCCCAGCTCACCTCACAAGGTCGATCTACCACTCCCGTTTGTGTTGGGCATCCCAACTCCCATAAAGTAAAACAATTCAATAAAAATATCAACAGTGTAACTTTACGCCTACCAGAAGTGATCCATACTCCTCCCCCGCCATCATTTTTTATAGAGTTTTCTTAATGATTAGTTTCCAAAAAACTCTTTAGATTCTTTTTATTAAATTTAATTAGGATAAACCTCCCCCATACACATGTCACCCAATCCCTTACTTGCACCAGAAAATCAATTTATTAATTAATTAAATTTACCTATTTCCTTCACCCACCTAAAAGCGTTCCTAAAAACGCTCCTCGGTGTCCCTTTATTCCCTTACATTTCTTAAATAATTGATGTCTTACTTAAAGCCTAGTTGAGTTCACAAATAGAAAGTTCCAAAGGCTAGATTCCCTACTAAGTTAGACATTCCACTTTTTCTTTAAGTTTCCTATTTTCTTTACGTTCCCCTTTTTATCTAAGTTCAAAATTAACAAGTTTAGACATAAACAACAATTTATCCTATCAATAGTTTAATCCTTCATTAAAATTTTACTTTAATTATTAATGTTTGAATTTTATTTACCACCTTCTTCTTACATGTCCATTTAGTTTGTTTTTTTCACAAGTTCTACTTAGACCTAGGTTTTAAATTCACTAGGCTTGGCCACGATTTTGAAGGGAAAAAATAGTTATTAAACTGTATTCATACTATCATTCATTTTAAGGCTGACCAGGTCCTAAGAAGGCATAGTTTTCTAGGTACTAGGTTTATTAACTTGCCAGAGTTAAAATCGCAATGTGCCCTTCAAGACGCACTATGCGCTACAATAGTGACACTAGCTTGGATTCTTGTTTTATTTGTGCGACATGCCCTTCAAGATGCACTACATGCTCCAAGGGTGTCACTCACCTTTTGACTGATTTTGGTAGAAGTCAAGCCCCTAGATTCAATACTCTGTCAGGTGACCTTGTGGGAGACTAAGGGTCTCTAAGAAATAAGGAACCTACCTTATTGCGCACCCCTTAGAATCATCGTGAGCAACTGTCATGGTCTTCCTCGTGAATCTCTCGCACTAGGTAATCGTTAACCTATAGTTTGATCCATGGAGGGAGTGTTAGTAGGTTGTGGCAAGGTTGTTGCCACACCTCTCCCTCAATAACTTCGTTTTTCATGCATGACCCCTCTACTTCAAATGTGAGTCTGATTGGCAAGCTATCGTCAGTCTGCATCCACCAATAAACATGTCAGTGATCCATAAACAACATCATATTATATCAGTCATATGTCTCCTATGCAATAACAAAAATACACAAACCCTAAATAGTCCATTCCCTAACTCAATCTGGAGTCCAAGGAGGTCCATCGATGTCATCGGCATCCTCAACCTATCATGAGTCCTGCACACTCAGGAGAAACCAGTCAATAGCACATGTCTATACATAATAACATAACATAACATCATAAATCATAATCTCATCATCAGAATCCATAAGCGAAGAAATCACTCATATAATGAACCAGATCACTTGCACGCAAGTGTCCTTAAGGAATAAGTCAGATCAGAAGTGCGCGCAAGAGAGGGATATTACAAAATCCTTGAAAAATAATTCATTGGAAGTGTTTTTAAAAAAACTTCCAACTATGAATTAAAGGAGTGTGGGTTGAACTTTGGGTGGATGGTCATTGTTCCATAAACAAATTTCCCATCCCCATAATCCATTCATTTAGTTATTGACTATGTTGAGGGGGGGAATGCAGGAGTACCAATGTTTGTCCTCTATTTATTCCCTATGTTATTTCATACTAAATATTATATTCCTTGTACCACCTGAAGGTGGAAGGAAATATAGAGCTATTTCAATTTATTTTTCTTTATCCTACTCCCCGCCTCCAATTTTTTTTATTTATCCTAAAGTGAAGCATGATGTGGGGATGAGGTCAACTAGATTTCATTCCCTACATGATCATAAAACATATTCCCCTACACCACTAGGGGAAGTAAATGTGAGACACATAACCAACACATGGAAAAATTAGAAGTCGAGCCCTCATTGGTACCCATGGCCCTAATAAATGGACGTACGAGAAAAGATATATAAACCGAAAATGTGAGACACAAGACCAACACATGGAAAAAATAGAAGTTGAACCTTCATTGGGGCCCATGGCCCTAATAAATGGTGGTATGAGAAAATAAATAGAAATCCAAAATGCTAGACACAAGACCAACACATGGAAAAATTAGAAACCGAACCCGCATTGGCACCCATGGAGGCATAAGAAAAGAGATAGAAACCCAAAAATAATGAAATTCATGAAATTTCAAAGTCATCCATCACAAATATTTGTATCCCAAAAATAATAAAAAATAGTGGGGAATTAATGGAAAAAATTGCTTCAATGATCCTCGCAGTGGCCCTCAAAAATATAAACACCATATTATCACCTTAATTTAATAACATTCTAATGGGGAGGATACACTAATAAATTATCTTGGTTGTATAATGTAGACTCAAATTGATGAAGAGTTCAGAAAATAATTTGTAAATTTGTTACTAAAAAAATACATGAGTTGTGCAGTCCATAATGGGGAACAAATTCACTTCAACCATAAACTCCATTTTGAGCAAGAGCACAAAAATAGAAAATCTCACTCAAAAAATAATAGAGCCTCAAGACTTGGATTTGAAAAAAAAAAATGTCAATTAGGATCAATTATAGAATGCATTAATTTTTGTTTAAATTACATAACATGCTTATATGCACACTTTTGTAGATACAATATTATATCAAAAATAGTAAAAGGCCATAATTGAAGTGGGGGATTTGTATAGAAATTATCATAAAAGATAGAAAACATTCATTTGATCATGATGAGGGTATTCTGAGAGTGGGCATAAATATGGGAAATTCTAAGATAGAATCCAATGGGAACATAAACCTAAAGGAACATCAAAATACCATTGAAACACTGAAAATATTAAAGGAACATCAAAATACCATCGAAACCATGAAAATATTAAGGGTGGAGGTACAAAATTGCTAAGATAATGAAATATTAATTATATCTTGAGAGACTACAAAACCAAATGAATGTCGTGTTGTTCCAAACATTTAATCAAATGCAAATACAACTATAGGTTAGACATGGTTATAAAGATCTTCATGGTAGCAAAAGGATTTTCATAGAAGAATCTCCTTAAATGTAGCATATCATCCATATTCATCACGAATGGATTTTCTTAGAAGAATCTCCTTAAATGTAGCATATCATCCATATTCATCATGAATGTCTATGATTGTACACGTTTAATGATCCACTTGATATCCCATATGTGTCTCAAATTAGACACCATTGAGATACATTGAAAGGAGAATTTTGTAAAATGAAGCCGAGGAAAAATGTGTTTGATGATCATGAGAGATTCCATTTCCCTATTTAAAAAAATGTTTACAAATTAATCGTGATAAATGAATTTAGAATATAGATAACCTCCTAAAGTGGTTTCTCTAAATGGTTATGTGAGAAAATGCGATATATTATTTCAAGATCTTTTATTTATATATTATAATATGAAAATTGTCTTTTATCACAGAGTATTATAAATAAAATTTTATTTCCACAGAAAACCCTTTTCCAATACACATAATTTCAAAAAACATTATCGGTATACTTATTCATTCACATTGTAAAATAAGTGTTAAAATCCTTAAATTATGAAAATCCCCCGTATCTATATTTTGCTTATTTTTTCCCAAGAGGGACCATAAACATTTATATCCGAAAATGGTGGAGAAACTTTTTACCAAGATATCTCAATGGACTCATGATGGACATAAATAGTGGATTCTATCTCAAGTATAGGAATAGTAATTTAAAGAAACCAAGTTTGGGCTACACTTGTATTCCATTATAATCATTTTAGACGATAATCATTGTAGATGATGATGATGACGACGACGACGACGACGATGATGATCCAATAAGACCGAATTGGTCTATTGTACCTTAAGAGGGTAAGTGATTACTTGTCATTCTTTAGAAAAAAAAAATTGTGCTCGAAAAACATTAAGATAACATTTCCAATATCACCATAGTTTTGTTGGGTTAAGAGGTTATGAAGGTTGGTAGTGTGACAAATATTTTGAAAATTAGATCTAATCTTGGTATATGCTAGACAATCTAAGAGAAAATGGTTTTCATATTCAACCTTCTTAGTGTCACAAAGGTGACAGATTCTTTCATCCCATGGTGTTTTAGGAATTTATCAATGCCAACTTTCACTATGGAGCTCATGAGAATTTGTTATTATCTTTGTAATTCTTTTTTTTTTCTTTACACTTGTCAAAACAGATAGATAATTTTGATATTCTAGATTAGGGTTGGTTACATCCTTATAGTACCTTAATTTTATTTTTTCCTCTAACTCTTTATCACACCACATTTTCATTTCACAAATATTATTAGAAATCAATCTTGCATTGTGTTCTAACAAAAGAATCTACATAATACTATTTTCAATTTTGTTCTAACAAATGAATCCACATAATAATATTTTCATTTTTTTATAGTCTAGCTCTTGTTTTAGAATGAATAGTTCATTCATGCCACATGTGGAGTATCCTAATGCACCATCGATTACCTCATGGACTATTGTGTGATGTTAAAGGATGTTGCACCTCATGTCATGATGATCTCATTCCCACATTATGTGAGAAAAATTTCCGTCAAAAATGATGATGCATTAACTCATGGATTTGTTGGACACAGTGGTACGATATTGTCATTGATGTCAACAGGGTGCATAAGAATCAAGTATAAACATAAATCTCAGAAGGAAGAACAATAAATCGAAGCTCAGAAGTGATGACACATAGGATTTGTTCATTCTTATTTCGGGACAATCCAGGATCATTAGATCGAGGTGAAGTCAGAGGTCGGGAAGGATTAAATCTCAATCATCATATCTAAAGAAGGAGCCTCGGATGATCTCGCTAGTCGTTAGATCAAGGAGGGAATTCAGATGATTTCTCGACCATCTGATTGAGTTTAGTGGAAGGACAGTGTAAGCCTCAATATCTCGGAGTCTCAGAATAAAA
This sequence comes from Picea sitchensis, assembly GCA_010110895.2. Lineage (NCBI taxonomy): Eukaryota > Viridiplantae > Streptophyta > Pinopsida > Pinales > Pinaceae > Picea > Picea sitchensis. Next base: position 188,458 of record SNQJ01S0007126.1, read on the forward strand.
TAACTCATGTAGACCGTTGATATAAGATCTCCTCAAGAGAAACACGAGTCATTGTATCAGTTGGTGGACTTCGACATTGATCACTCCGAAGAAAATGAGTCTAGAATAAGTAAATTTACTCGAAGGATGAAGCTCCTAAGTCATGAACTTTGATTAACTCTGGCATTGACCAGTCCAGTGAAAAGGAGTCTGGAAAAGTTGAATTTACCGAAAGGCCAAAGCCCTAAATTCACAAATTTAGGTCATATCTGGCACTGACCACTAGGGCGAAAAGGAGTCTAAAATAGGTAAATTTACCCGAAGTCCAAAGCCCCAAAGTCAGTAACTCTCGTCAACTCTTGATCTATTCAGATTGTGTCAAGGAAGAAGTTGGTCAACTCTGGCCTTGACCGACTCCAGTGATAAACAACTTAGATAAAACAAGAAATCTCAAACCCCGGAGTTCTGGAATAAACGAAGGTCATAGGATTAAGACAGTTGAAAATTTGCGATGGTAGATATATTTTACACTTCAGAAATAATCGAAGGATAATAAAAAAAGTGTCAAAACTCCTAAAGACATGAAGTAATAAATGTGGAAAAATACCAATATGATACGTGGCCCAATAAAATTGTGACAAGTTTCAAGGTCGATGTGGCACATAAGGACTGTAAAAGTCACAAATCAGGGTGACACATGGCAACCACTCAGCTAGTGCCACATCAACATTGACGTCAGCAAGCTACGTAACTTTAGGAGTACATCCTTGGGGGATATCCAACTTCTCCTACCAACAAAACTACCCAAAGTGTCGAAGGCCAAAGTCACGAATAGCCAAATACCTAGAGAGAGGGAGCTCCTTCATGCCTAGGTCTATGGTGTTGGAAGATTGGTTGTTGTCATTGATGTCAACCCTGGTCAATGGTTTTGGACCGGAATATTGATGAAGGTATTTGGACATGAAGGATAATGCACATGTAGATACAACACAAATGGATGGATAGTATACATCATGTTGTTTCTGGTGGTATGTGTCATGTCATGTGAATCCTCATGGTTGAGGAGAAATTAATTTTTGAAGATGACAAAGTGAATTGAAGAAGGAAATATAGGTCGGCCTAGAAGACAATTAAAGAAAAGAATTACAAAATAAGAAAGTGTCAGGTCGGCCCTAATGTTAAAATAAAGTGGCATAATTGGTATAAATACATATCATTATACATTCATTTTATATACAAGTCAAATTTCAAAGGAAATCAGAAGTAAAGAAGGTCAGATTTCAAGGGAGGATGAAGTCTTTTGGTGATGTGTTCTAAGGTATGTTATTTATAGGTCATCTTACCATTTTCTCTATAAATATTTTTATAGAACGATTCATATGGTTAAATTGATATGGTATTGAGAATACATATCAATGTACATGTGGTAAAAACTTCATCTCTTTATTCGCTATAATTTTGGAGATTCACTCTATGGAAGATAGGGATTTTGACTAGTCCTGAAGCTAGTCAATAAATAGGTGTTCTGGGTAAAACAGTCATAAATTCTTCATAGATAATAAAACTTAAGTGAGACCAATTTCATTGGAAAGAGTGCGGAATTTAGTTTCTTCTGTGAGATTTTCATAATTTGATGTTAAATATTGAGTGTGGGGCATTTTGTACAAGTTCTCTCTCCTGAATAAACCAGAATTGAACAAGGTCTACCATTCTCTCTAAAAATTATTTTTGGGGAGGATTCAAGGAGTGAAACATGGAGAAGTTTTAGAGAATACATTGAGTAATATTATCTGTAGGATCAAAGTATTCCAAGAATTGAATAATTGTAGAAGTTGAAGAATTCTCAGAAAGCATTATCAGGTTCTATGTGATGGTTGGTTGATGGTGATGATTTAATGTAAAGTTTTATTATCTCTCATATATTCTTGGGTGGAAGGAAGGGGAAAGGATGGATATTTCAAACCTCTCTTGATATTGGAGGATTTTATCTTCCTCTTGGCATTTTATCCCTCCCTTTACATTTGCAATATGTAGATACCTTTGGAATTCATTACTTCCCTTGAATAATCATTATTGATTATTTCTCATATATTGTGCATGGTGTATTGTGGTGTATTGGTGTAACTCTTCTACTATTGTTCATTTCTCATTGGATAGAATTGAATGGTTTAAGAATAAGTTGAAAAAGGTTTTAAATTGTACTTGATACTGATTCACTCCCCTCTCAGTATCAACAATTGGTATCGGAGTAGGTTGCCTTCATAACAGTTTAACCACTGGAAGGAAAATCCTGAGTAGAGATGGATGACCATGAGCACATTTCAAATGGGATTCAAAGATTTGATGGAAGAAATTATGCATACTAGAGTAATAGAGTGAAAACTTACCTAACATCTTTGGGAGTATACATTTTTTACTCAATTGTAAATGGATATGTAATCCCAAATAATGCTCCAACCAATCCAAATGAGAAGAAGCTTATGAGTTGTAATTGAAAATCCAGACATGTTATTTTAGGAGCATTTGCACCAACCATTGCTAGCAAAGTGATGGGCTGAAGCACTGCTAAAGAGGTATGGGACAAACTGAAGAGTATCTACGAAGGTGATCCAAAAGTTAAGCAAGTCAAGCTTCAACGACATAGAGAAGAATTTGAAAATTTGAAGATGAATGAAAAGGAAGATATTGCAACCTATTTTCTTAGAGTTGATGAATTTTTTAATGCTATCAAAGGATTAGGTGAAGAGATCGATGAATCCTTGGTTGTACAAAAAGTGTTGAGATCAATTCTCTTGAAGTATGATGCCAAGGTCTCTACCATTGAAGAAACTAGGGACTTGACCAAAATGGCAATGGATGAATTACATGGGTCTCTTATTGCATATGAAATGAGAACAGGTACAAAAAGTGACTAACCAAACAATGAAGCAGCCTTTAAATCCATAAAGAATAAAAAAGACAAGGATAACGACCTTGACGAAGAAATAGAAAATTTTGTAAGAAGGTTCTAGAATGGAAGTGGAAGATACAAAGGTAAGTCTCCTCTCAAATGCTTTAATTGTGGTAGAATAGGACATATTGTTGAAACCTGCTACTATAAAAAGAGAAGTCTCAACAATAAAAAGAGATTCTACTCCAAGGATGATGACATCTCCTCAGATGAGAGTGATGAAGAAGATAATGACGGAGGAGAAGTCCTCTTGATAACCCAATAAACCCATGATGATGATCACAGGAATTATAAAGAAGAAGAAATCATTTCTGAAGAAGATTTAGATGAAGAAAACAACCTTGATTCCTTTTGGGGATACAAAGACAATGCAAAGAGTGAAGAAGAAGATGAGAATATTGAAAAGTTGAAGCACCTTGAAACTGAAAATAGCAAGCTTAGAAACACAAACATAATACTAAAAGGTGCATTGAGTAGTTGTGAATAAGAGAATCACAAGCTTGAAAATATCATTGATAACTTGAAGGAACAATTAGAAGATTATGAGAAATTGAAATAAGAATTGGATCACACAAAAGGGGAGCTACTATTAACAATAGAAAAGTTGAAGAAGTTCGAAAAAAAGCACTAAAAAATTAGATGAGATCCTTAGCAGTCAAAGATCTCCAAACGACAAGACAGGACTAAGATACAATGATAGTTTAAAGACAACAAAACAATAGAAGGAATATGAAAATGATGAAACCAACACTCCATAACAAGTTGAACAACAAGATAGAAGACTAGAATCTAGAAGGAATGAGACATCAAGAAGATCCTCTCCCATCAGGTATGAAAGAAATAATCATGAAGGAAACTACAGAAGAATAGATCATGAACCCAGATGGACCACACCACAAAGAATATCACTTACTCCTAGGTATCAAAATTGATTTCTTGGACATTGTTATAGTTGTGGAAATTTTGGACCAAGGAAATCAATTGTAGAATCAATGAAAGACACAACTATGCAAGCTACATGAATGGTGAAAATAGTAGATATGGAAATGTTCGTAGACATGTCAACAAAAATTGTAATCCATTTGACCCATTAATGGATAAAAATATTGTATGTTACAAGTGCAATAATCTTCGTCACAAAGCACAAGATTGTAGAGAGATGAAGGAAGATAATTGTATGCCAAATGTATGTATACCAACTACAACATGGAAAAGGAAATAAATTCCACAAAATGAAAACTCTCAAATAACATTGGTCGCTAAAGAATGAAAAAAAGAATATGAATGGTTCATAGACAGTGGGTGCTCATCTCATATGACCGGAGATCAGAGAAAATTTGTCATCTTGAAGAAAAAGGGTGGAAATGTTGCATTTGGAGATGACTCATCTACTAAAATACTTGGAAAAGGAACTATAAAGATTGGAAGTGAAAATGTAAAAGAAGGAAAAGTCCTATGGGTTGAATATTTGAAGCATAATCTCCTCAATGTCAGCAAAATATGTGATCAAGGATAAACTCTTACGTTTGACTCTCGAAAATGTAAAATTAGAGAAAATAACTAAGGAAGATTGGTTGCAACTGCAACAACAAGACTGCACAACATATACATCCTAGACATGAAGAAGAGAGAGAATACATAAGCCACAAAAAAGTATTTCAAGGAAGAAAAAGTCCCAAAGACCAAAAATAAGGATGAAGTGTTATTGAGTGCCACATGTTCAGGGGGAGCAGCCCCAAAGAAGAGAGTTACCTTTTGCCATTAAACTCAGGGGGGGAAGCCCTACCATTTTCCATTAATGTCAAAGGGGGAGATAAATTGGGATCATGATGATAGGGAGAGAATGAGTGTTTCCATCAATGACAAAGGGGGAGATTGTTGGAAGATTGGTTGTTGTCATTGGTGTCTACCCTAGTAATTGGTTTTGGACCGCAAGATTGATGAATGTATTTGGACATGAAGGACAATGCACATGCAGATACAACACCTATGGATGGATAGTATAAATCATGTTGTTTCCGGTGGTATGTGGCATGCCATGTGATCTTCATGGTTTAGGAGAAATGAATTTTTGAAGATGACAAAGTGAATTGAAGGAAATACAGGTTGGCCCTGAAGACAATTAAATAAAAGAATTACAAAATACGAAAGTGATAGGTCGACCCTAATGTTAAAATAAAGTGACATAACTGGTATAAATACATATCATTATACATTCATTTTATGTAGAAGATGAATTTCATAGGAAATCAGAAGTAAACAAGGTCATATTTCAAGCGAGGATGAAGTCTTTTGGTGATGTGTTCTAAGGTATGTTATTTACAGGTAATCTTACCATTTTATCTATAATGTTTTTTATAGAACGAGTCAGATGATGAAATTGATATGGTATTGAGAATACATATCAAGTTACCTGTGGTAAAAAATTCAGCTCTTTATTCGCTATAATTTTGGAGATACACTTTGTGGAAGATAGGGATTTTGACTAGTCCTGAATCTAGTCAATAAACATGTGTTCCGGGTAAAAAAGTCATAACTTATTCATAGAGAATAAAAATGAAGTGAGACCAATTTCATTGGAAACAGTACGGACTTTAGTTTCTTGTGTGCAGTTTTTAGAATCTGATGTTAAATATTGAGTGTGGGTGTAACATATCCCTCATTACGACAACAACTCTTTAACAGGTGCAAATTATTTTTTGTGTTTTTAACAAGTGTGTGCGCGCGTACAAGGGAAACAAACATATTCGACTCTACTTCGCCACCGGACGACTAACAAGACACAACCAGGATGATCACAACAAGAAAACATAAGGCGCACAACAAGTGACTGCAAGCATTAAACGACCATAGACATAAGGCACACAACAAGTAACTGCAAGCATTAAATGACATACTATGTTATGTACAGTACAAACACAGATGGAAGAATCCATAGTAGTAGATTTTACTATTTCTGCATAGGAAAGCAGGGTGTTTAATCTTAGTTCTCTTCTCCAGAGAGAGAGAATGTCAAATAGGCTCCTAGCCGACTGCTCACGCAGAAACTAATAATCTTTGTCAGGAGGTCGCAATGGTGGGAACTCTGCCTTTAAAGAGCCTGTGACTACTGATATGACCTTAGAGGTGTGTCGCAAGAGTGGAAACCATGCCTTTAAAGGGCCCGAGACTCTTGATACGACACTGGATTCTTTACACAGAAAATAATCACACACCCAGACTTATATACAGAGCGACTAGTTTTATCAGGTCGAAGAGTATGATATCATACAACTGTGGGTTTGGAAAATTCCAATTATAGTACTAACCCTGAAATTAACCTGACCCTAAACATCAGCATAGAAATAAACAACAACTTTATTAACCCTAAATTTAACAGCCCAACCCTAAGCCAATCAAATAAAATCACCCTGCAGAAGGAACCCATCGGAGAACATGGAGGTGTCTACATCCTGGCCAACGCAAGAAGACCAAGCATTAAAAAGTATACATCCAAGTACAACACAATTTTACAACCCATTACCAAATTAATTAAAAAGGAACATCCACACCTATAACAGGAAACATAAGCAAATGACTTTGTATCTGTCCCGATTGATCGTTGAGTCAAGCTAGTCATAGATGCATTCTAGGTTAATCATCTAGCATGAGCCTACTTAGCACGTCTAAATGAAAATAATAAGGTACAATCTTCATTAGTTTTAAGGCCATTTCATTGCGCAACTTAGTTCATAATTCATCATCAAGGTGCCCTGAAATTCAGCATTCGACGGACCTTATTTGTGCAGGTCTGAAATCTGACTAGTTCACCTTTAACAACAAAATCCATCATTAAATTCAATCATAAAAACAACGAATAGTTATAATTGATCAATGACGCAACAATTAACGTGCAATCTAAAATTTTAAATCGATACATAACGTGAGTTCAAATCTTAAAATGATCAAGAGGGTCTTAAGAAGTGTTACAAAATCAATTATTACAAGCCTGCCACATTCAATTAGAATACACTGGAAATATCTAGTTCTATGAAAGGAGAAAAGAACAGATGCATAAATATCCCTAACAAAGATAATTGAATCACATAACAACCTTACCATTTAAATCACCAGAACCTTGCAATAATTTTACAATTACATTACATCTTATGTGTTATCAATTACCCATAAACTATCATAACCCTCACCATACATGATAACCATATTACAAAAACCCTTGAATTAAATTACAATTACCATGCATTTATAGGTTATCGTTAACAACATCACTACAACCACCTTTACCATACATGATAACCCTATTTCCTTTTATATTCAAAACCTTGCAATAGATTACAACTACCATACCTTTTATATGTCATCACTTAACCCTAAATCTAAAATAACATTCCCTACAAGATAACCATAAAACAATTTGCAAATCAGGACTGTAACCTACGTAAGACAGGGGTCAACATTAGCGTTACCACTGATATTATATCATAAATATTACCACTGAATATTATATCATAAATATTACCACTGATATTATATCATAAATATTAGCGTTACCATTGATATTATATCATAAATATTACCACTGATATTAGCGTTACCACTGATATTATATCCTAAATATTACCACTGATATTATATCATAAATTTCATTTCCTTTCAGTTTATTTCATGATCGTAACCTCGTAAAGACATTCCACAATACCAAACCATACAAAAAGTCACGAATCAAGGCAACTGACAACTGGTGAAAATGGCGTCGTTGTCCAACACGCTAACACTGGCAGAACAGTAAAGGCCATACTAAGTGATTGCTAAAGAAGTGGCACTGACTAAGGATAATGCTAGAGAGGGCTAAGTGTTATAACCCTAAATTGCACCATCCATGTTTACCTGGCATCAGGCCAACTATTTCCCTTCATTGCCAAATCCATGCTGAATAAAACCTTGAAAAACCACTTAAATTAAGCAACCCGTGCCCTAACCTATCACATGGCGTGTTTACCTAACAAAGCAAAAAATCAGGAAAGTTTCCGCCGGGACGAAAAGCTTTGGGTCAATTAACTGGAACTCCTAGCCATGCATGGCTGAGAGTTCGTCCAAAACCCTAGCTCCTTCTAGCCTATAAAAGAAGGGGTAGGGGTACTATTCAAAGAGGAAAAATCATAACAAAGAAACTCTGCCCAATTTCCGAATCCGTTTTGTCCCAACCCTTTAGCCTTTCCTCAAGATTTAGGAGAATTCAAGCAAATCAGTTGGCGGACAAAGAAGAGGAGGAGCCCAGGATCAAGATCGGGAAACGGTGGTCGGTCTCTATAATCATTGTAAGTTGATTCATCTTGAGATTAATAAAATGATACTTTTCCCATCCCAAATACACGAGTTTTATATGTTTTATTTGATTTGTGTTTAATCTCTAACCCTCTAGTAAAACAATAGCATGCATGTGTAGTTTTTTCTTGATTGCAGGATCGCTTTTTGGAAGGAGAAGAAGAAACAAAGAGATAAAGCTCAACGGAGGATCTACACCAACCGTCGATAAAAGGTTAGTTGGTTCTTCCCATGTTTGCTTATAAAAAAAGGTTTTAGGTTGGGGTAGAAGGTTAAAGGTTATTTTTGAAGGGTCATGATCTGCATGCAAGTTTAAGCCCTAGCTTGTTAGTCCATAGGGTAGAATAACCCCACAACAGAATTGGCGACTCCACTAGGGATATTTACTCTTAGGGTTTCCGGATTTCATTGAAGGTTTTTGGGTAGTTCAAAGAAGTAGAGTTTCAGTTTCTTTGTTTATTTGTTTTCTGTCAGGTCAAAGCTAGCAGGAAACCTGGTTATCAATACCAGTTTTTTCCTTGACTGTTGCTTGACATTTTTTCTCGGGACACACAGAGGTACACGCGGCCTGCAGAGGGCCTGCACACGTGTAACCCGCGCCCTAACCTTCTACAGCCCGCGTTTGAACGCTTGTTGTAGTGGTTTCAGTAGTGTGTGGAGCCCAGGAAGATTAAGAGGCAGTCCCCTCTTCCCTGTCAGAAGTTTACCTTCTCAGGGGGCTTTCTGGATCCTGTCTGGATATTGATTAATTTACTGTCTTGATTTCAGTCTGCCTCATTGTGTTGGTTAATTTTTTGCATTTATTTTCTTTTTGCAAATTTCTCTTTTCTGTTGAAGTAGAAGTATCCAAGCCTTTCTGAGACCCTGGTTGTCAATACCAGAGGCCTCTTTCAGGTCTGGACTGCCTGTGTTTGATTTTTTATTTGATTTTATACCTACACGCGGGCTGTTTCAGTTCTGCTCACGGGTACCCGCGTGCTTTTATAGCTCAGCACGCGTTTGAACGCGTGTTGTCTCAGTGACAGTCGCAGGCCTGTCTGGTTGCCTTTTAGCCTGGGTGGGGCAGTCATCCCCTCCTATGGTGAGAAGTGTTCATTTCGGGTTTTGGAGTCTAGGGTGCACATTCAGTAAGTTAGGGCCTCATATCCTTAGCTTATGTTTTGGTTACTTAATGTTTTGATAGGAAAGACAAAAGGAAAAATTTGTTGTTTCATGGTTTTTAGACAAGTGTTAGAAATGGTGCTTTCTGGATTGCTTTTTTGCATCTCTGCTCTGATTCTTTTGTGATCTGCGCTTTAAGCCAGAACTTTATTTTGTTTTCTGGGTTTTTTGCTTGTCGTCATTTTCCCTTTATTGCGTCGTTTTGCAATTAAATAAAAATAAATATATCTTGTTTATTTTTTGTTGGAAAATTGTGTTGTTGCATCAGTAGCTAGGAAGAAGCCTCTTTGCATAAGTTTTTGCAGTGCATTTAGAGTATAAGTAGCTCATAGATCTGAGCGAAAGTCCTTTATATTTACTGCATGAGATCTTAGTAAATTTAAAAAGAAAAGAAGTCTTTCTTGTTGAAAATTTGTTGGTTTTGGCATTGTTTGTAAAAGTTTTTGTTTCCAAGCATTTCTTGTTCATTTTGCTTTGAGTCTTTTTACACACCATCAATTTCACTTTCATACATTGTGACTTAAAAAACCCATTAAAAGCAACGCTAATTAAAATCAAGTAGACTTTTTGTTTGTAGGGTGCATACACTAGCTCAGGACTAGGGCCTTGGAATAGGTTGGAGAGTAAATTCTCCAAGGCCGCCCAAACTAAACATTGGAGTCTGTCAATAGGGAGTGTAGAAGTCCAGTTACGGAAAGTTATCCGGGACCCCTCTCTAACATAGGGGCTAAACACGAGGTTGCGTAAGGAAAGGTAGCGGAGATAACCCCTCCAAAGTTGGACC
>SNQJ01S0007126.1:203484-230904 GCA_010110895.2 Picea sitchensis
ATGTCATCTATCATAGCGTATCATAATCAAGGATAAATTCTTTAATATCATAAAAGTCCAGATCACTTGTGAGCAAGTGCCCTCAAAGAATAAGTTTTCTCTATGCGCCAGAGCGGGATGATGTTACAGCGGGCCATTTTGTACAAGTTCGCTCTCCTGAATAAGCCAAAATTGAACAAGGTCTACAATTCTCTCTATAAATTCTTTTTGGGGAGGATTCAAGGAGTGAAACTTGGAGAAGTTTCAGAGAATAAATTGAGTAATATTATCTACAGGATCAGAATTCCAAGAATTGAATAATTGCAGAAGTTGAAGAAGTCTCAGGAAGCATTATCAGGTTCTATGTGATGGTTGGTTGATGGTGATGATTTAATATAAATTTTTATTATCTCTCATATATTGTTGGGTGGAAGGAAGGGGAAAGGATGGAGAGTTCAACCCTCTCTTGATATTGGAGGATTGTATCTTCCTCTTGGAGTTTTATCCATCCCTTTACATTTGGAAGCCGTAGCTACCTTTGGAAGTCATTACTTCCCTTGAACAATAACTATTGATTATTTCTCATATATTTTTCATGGTGTATTGTGGTGTATTGGTGTAACTCTTATACTATTTTTTATTTCTCATTGGATATAATTGAATGGTTTAAGTATAAGTTGAAAAAGGTTTTAAGTTGTACTTGATACTGATTCACCCCCCTCTTAGTATCAACATACGGTCCTATCTCCTAGACAAATGAAGGTTATGAAGAAGGGAGTGTCAATACACCCTTCAGAGAAATTTTCTCTGGAAGAGTTGGAAGAATGAAAAGGTCTGAGTCTTGAAATGCTAAAGTCCCAAAATGAACGAGAACCGTCAATATCAAACATGCAAATAAAATGTGACTATGAATCTCGATAAGAGATTAAGCACTCGTTTGGATTAGTACTTAGTCACCCCTGTGGTCATATGGAATAAAGGTCTTGAAAGTGTGTCTGTATGAATTTAACATGCATAGGAAGAATATTTTTTCTATTAGCAAGAAACTTTGAACCAAACGGGATCTAGATTTTGTCCCGATTGATATTAAGTGATCAAATACATCCAATGCATTGGAAAACTAATCGAAAATTTCAAATATGATCTATTGGAGAATTTGGGACGCAAAAAAAGCTTAAGAATAAAATAAAAATGCATGGGATCAAATTAAAAGAAATCGATCCATGCCTGTGATTGATTTATGAAAAAAAATCTCATTCTAAATTGAAAATCTTTCATGTAAATGCATGAATAAAAATAGAGTGAGATATTAAATCTAAATTAAAAGACAAATGTTATTATTGGTAATTTAAATGAAGAGGTTCAATGGTCCAAACAAATGGACACAATGCTTCAACGTTCATGCTAGTAGGAAGACTATATAATCATGAAAAAATGGTGAATAAGAAGTTTCTCTGGAGTCCAAATCAAAGACCAAAAATAAAAGCAGATTCCAAAGAAGAATAATTGATTATACTTATCCAGTGAGGGTGGAAGAGAGGAGCAAGGAAGTATTCAAATCCTTTACTAAGTAAAGTGTGAATAAAAGAGATTTGGTGCTTCCTAGGGTTGGTGCCCTCAAAAAAAAGGGATTTGGTTCTTCCTAGGGTTGGTGCACTAAAGACAAGGGAGTTGGTGATTCATAGGGTTGGTGCCCTAAATAAAAGGGAGTTGGTGCTTCCTAGGGTTGGTGGCCTAAAACAAGGGAGTTGGTACTTCCTGGGGTTAGTTACCTGAAGAAGGGGATTTCTGTCTCCTAGAGTTGGTGCTCTAAAAAGGATTTGTGTCCTTAACTATCACATATTATTCTTTATGAAAACTTGTAATTCCTGTTAATTATATTTATATAATTGGTTTTATATACAAGTCCATTGTTTATATTCATGGTGATTAATAAAATAACAAAGTAATTAATAATTGTTTAAAAAGCGATAATATTGATTCACTCCCCCCTCTCAGTATTTCCAACAATTGGTATCAGAGCCAGCTCCTTCAACACAATCTAATAACTCGAAGGTAGATCCTAAAATGGACCAGCAAGAGGGAATGTCTTCCAACAAAGAACCATTGTTTAATGGAGGTGGTTATTCTCTCTGGAAAATAAGAATGAAAAGCTACATGTTGGATCTTGGTTTTGATGTCTTGAAATCTATTGTAGATCGTTACACTACACCAACTACTCCACCCATAGAGACTGCAAGAAAGAAGATTTTCAATGACAATTCAAGAGTTGTTAATGCCATTCTAGAAGGATTGACAAATTCTATATGTGTGAAGGTAATTCATTTTAATTCAGCTAAGGAAATATGGGATAAATTGGAGGTTGTATATGAAGGTAATAAAAAATTCAAGGAAGCCAAACTACAAACCTATAGAGCTCAATTTGAAAGTTTGAAAATGAAATAAGAAGAGAACATTGTTGAATACTTTCATAGGGTAGATGAGGTAGTTAATTCAATCATAGAATCAGGAGAATAAATTATCGATAAACCTATTTTACAAAATATCTTAAGGTCATTACCTATGGGATATGATGCCAAGATTTCCACAATTGAGGATAGTCCTAAACTTGAAAAAATCATAATAGACCAGCTTCATGGAATTTTTACAGCATATGAGATGAGAACGTGGAGAGAAAAAACATCAAAAGGAGAATTTTTTTTTAAGGCATCTAAAATAGAGATGAGGCAGGAGAAAAAGGCCAATGACAAGTTATCAGATATATCTGATGAAGAAATTTCCAACTTCATGAAAAAACACAAGAAAGGGACTGGTAAATACAAAAGAAAGATTTGTCTAATATGTTTCAACTGTGGAAAAATTGGACACTTTTCCAATAAATGTCCCTATCCTAGGCATGATGAAAGTGATGATGAAAGAACCTTCAAAGATAAAAAGAAACGAAAAACCAAAGATAAAAATAAGTTCTACAAGAAGAAGAAAACATTCTTTACCCAATAAGATAGTAGTTCATCTGAAGAAAGTGAAGAAGAGGAGCCAAATCTTCTATTTATGGGAATAAAAACTCAAGATGATAATCATACAGAAGATGAAGAAGAATTGAACCTCGAGGAAGAATTCATTCGTTCAGTTGAAGAACTAAGATAATTTAAAAAGAAAAACAAGTTACTAAGGGAACAATTTCTAGAGATTGAAGAATCTACTAAATCAAGAGAAAAGGAAGTTTCCAAAATGATTAGTGAGTCAGAACAATTGATTATTATTTAAAAAATCAACTCCAAGAAACCAAAAGAAAAGAAGAAATATTGAATAAATAACTCAATGAAAAACAACAAATATGTATGATATTGGAGGAGGAAATAGTTCAACTAAAAGAGAAACTAGAAAAATAAGATATTCAGTCTAAGTTTAAAAACAACTCAAAAATATTGAATAACATTCTTAATAGTTAGATATAATCAAATGATAAGACAAGACTAGGATATTGTCCCTCTGCAAAACAATAAAATGACAAAATCAACTATGTAGATGCTCTTAAGAACCCCATAAGAAGAATAGAAAACAAGACAAGAACAAAAACATTGAAAACTATCCCAAATAAACATAAATATGCACTTCCTACTAAATAAAAAGGTGACGAGAATAATAGAATCATAAAAAGGAATCCCTCTAAGAGAAATCAATATATCTTCCTTGGTTATTGTTATTACTACAAAATTTTTGAACATAAAGCGATACACTGTAAATATTATAGAAAATACAATCCAAGAAATGTCCAAAGATATGAATATAATAAGGATAATGCAGAAAGAAGAAATTATAACTCCTTCTCTCCCTTACAAGAATACAATGTTGAATATTACAAATGCAACAACTATGGTCATAAAGCTAGTGAATGTAGATTGTCAAAATATGACAAAAAGAAAAATATTCTCAATAATAAAAAAGTATGGAAGAAAAAGAAAACAGAATGCAATGTAGCACTATATGTAAGAAACCAAGGATGTTAGTGTTATATAGACAAAGAATTTTCCAAAAAAATCACTGGAGACCAAAAAAAATTTCTCAAGTTAAACAAGGAAGGAAAATAAAAAGTAACCTTTGGAGATAATATGTCGGCCAAAATACTGGGAAAAGGCACTATCAGTTTAGGAAATAACAAAACCAAAGAAGAGGATGTACTTCTAGTAGATAATATCAAACCTAATCTCTTAAGTGTAAGTCAAACATGTGATCAAGGTCACATACTCACCTTTGATTCTAAAAAATGTGAGGTTAGGAAAAAGGACACTGGAAAGCTAGTAGCAGTTGCACAAAGAACATCTAGCAATGTGTATATCCTTAATATAGATGAAGGAGAAATTTTTTGTTTAAACCAAGTAGATAAAATCTAGCTATGCCATAAGGTTGGAACATTTAATCTTTGACAATTTGATCAAAGATAATGAGAAGGAAGTAGTAAGGGATCTACCAAAAGTTATTAAGCCTTCAAATTCTATTTGTAAACATTGTCAAATAGGGAAGCAAACAAGAGTTAGGTTCAAAACAAAAGAGCATTCCACAAAAAAACCCTTAGAACTTATTCACATAGATCTATGTGGGCCTACCAGAACTAAAAGTACTTATGGTGAACATTATTTTATGTTGATTGTTGATGATTACACTAGATTGACCTAGGTATACTTTATAAAAGAAAAACCAGAAGCCTTTGAGAAGTTTAAAATATACAAATCCCTTGTAGAGAATGAAACCTATCTCAAAATTAAATGTCTGAGATAATACAATGGAGGAGAATTCACCTCTAAAGATTTCATTCAATTCTGTGAAAAACATGGTATCAAAAGAAAGTTTTAAGCTCCCAGGACTCCTCAACATAATGGAGTAGTAGAAAGGAAAAACAAAACATTTCAAGAAGCTGCAAGAACCATGCTAAATGAAGCCAAGATTCCATACAAATTCTGAAGAGATGCAATCTACACAACAATCCACATACTTAATCGAACTAATTTGAGACCCAACCATGAAAAAAATCCTTATGAACTATGGTTCGAAAGGCCAACAACTGTAAAACTCTTTAGTATTTTTGGATGTAAATGTTACATTAAGAATGATGAAGATAATTTACGAAAGTTTGATCCAAGATCTGATGAAAGGATATTTTTAGGGTATTCACCTAATAATAAATCATACAAATTTTATAATATTAGACTAATAAAGATAGTGTAAAGTGTCAATGTAAAGATAGATGATCTAAAGCTAAAGAAAAACATATTCCAAGACATATAAAAAATTGATAAACAATCTTAGAAAGATGGTGATGATGTAGAATATGAGAAAGAAGATGATGATAATTAAAAACAGGAAAATGAACCATATAATGATGAACAATACAATGAAGAAACTCCCTTTCCTAAAGCTCCATCAAAAAGAGTTCAAAAGAATCATCCTTAAAGTCATATTATTGGAGATAAAAAATGCAGGAGTGGAAACAAGAAGGAGACTCACATTTGAATTAGAACAAGCAATGTTATCCCTAATAGAACCTAAGTCATTTAAATAATCCAACAAATTTAAAGATTGGATAAAATAAATAAATGAAGAATTACACCAAATAGAGAAGAACGAGACTTGGGAACTAGTTCCAAGACCCAAGGACAATAATGTGGTGGGAACCAAGTGGATATTCAATAAAAAACTAAATGAAAATGGGGAGATTATAAATAACAAAGAAAGATTAGTTTGCAAAGGATATTCCCAAGTGGAAGGTATTGATTTTGAAGAGACCTTTCCTCCAGTAGCAAGAATTGAGGCCATCAGAATGTTCCTAGCATTTGCATGCTTCAAAAATTTCAAAATCTATCAGATGGATGTCAAGTCGGCATTCCTTAATGGAACACTAGAACAAGAAGTCTATGTTGAGAAACCAAAAGGATTTATGTTAACATAAATCAGGACTATGTGTTCAAACTAAAAAAGGCCTTTTATGGTCTTAAACAAGCCCCGAGAGCATGGTTCTCAAGGCTTGATCAGTACCTACAAAAAATAGGATATAAGAGAGGGACTACTGAAAACAACTTATACATAAAAATTGAGAATAAAAACATGGTTTTTGTGGTGGTATATGTAGATGACATCATATTTGGAAGTAATCTTACTATACTAAGTAGAAAGTTTGCAACTGAAAATGCAAGAAGAAATTGAAATGTATATGCCAGGAGAATTGTCCTTCTTCTTAGGTTTAAAATTAAGTCGAACAAAGAAGGGAATATTCGTTTCCCAAGACAAATATATCAATGAAATGATAAAGAAATTCCAAATGGAAAAAAATAAACCTATGAGTACTCCCATGGTCACTGGATGTAAACTAAGCTTAGAAGATGACTCGCCAAAAGTAGATGAAACGATGTACAAATCAATGGTTGGAAGTCTTCTCTATTAAAAAACAACAAGACATGACATCATGCAAGATGTAGGACTCATAGGGAGATTTCAATACACACCTAAATAAACTCACTTAAAATCAATAAAGATAATATTCATATATCTTGAAGGCACCTTAGAACTTGGATTATGGCATCCAAAAGATAAATACTTCAATCTAACTGCATTTATTGATGCAGATTGGGGTGGTAGTATAGATGATAGGAAAGGAACCAGTGGAGGAGAATTATTTTTAGGAAATTTTCTGATAACATGGCTAAGTAAGAAAAAAAGATCCACATCACTCTCAACAGTAGAGGCAAAATACATTGTTGTTACATCCTGCTGCACACAAGTTCTTTGGATGAAGAAAACATTAGAATATTTACAAATGTGGTATGATGATCCCATTAATATTAATTGTGATAACACTAGTGCCATAAGTATCTCTAAAAATACAGTAATGAATTATAAAACTAAACAAATTCCAATTAAATACCATTTCTTAAGAGAATAGGTTGCCCAAAAGGTGGTTAAAATAGTGTACGTGGACACAAAAGAACAAATTGTAGACATATTCACAAAATTGTTTTCCAGGAGTAATTTTGAAAATCTTTGACATAAAGTCAGAGTAATTCACATACCTCATTAAAACCATAAAAATTGTTTCAGAAGAAAAGGGGAACATGGTTAGGGGAAGTGAAGAAAGATCCCCTCTGTCATTGTTGTCAAAGGGGTAGAAAATTGATAAGCAAGAGAAATAAAAATATTTCAAAGAAAAGGTGGCCATCAATGCCAAAGGGGGAGAATGTTGGAAACATTGGTACAATATTGTCATTGATGTCAACATGATGTAGAAGAATCCAGTATAAAACCAAATTTTAGAAGGAAGAACACTAAACCTAAGTTCAGAAGAGATGATCCATAAGAGTCGTTCATTCTTATTTAGGTACAATCCAGGATCGTTAGATCAAGGTTAAGTCATAGTTTGGGAAGGATTAAATTTCAACCATCAGGTCTAAAGTAGGAGCTTCAGATGATCTCACCAGTTGTTATATCAAGGAGGGACTTTGGATGAATTCTCAACCATCCGATCAAGTTTACTGGAAGGACAGTGTAAGCCACAATATCTCAGAGTCTCGGATTAAAATAAGGCATGAATACCATTGATATAAGATCTCCTTGGGAGGAATGAGCCATTCAATCAGGTGGTCAACTCCTACGTTGATAAATCCTACTAAAAGGAGTATAGAACAAGTAAATTTACCCAAATACCAAAGGACCAAAGTAACGAACTCTTGTCAACTCCGACGTTGACCACTTCGGTGAAAAGGAGTCTATAACAGGAGAATTTACCCAAAGGCCTAAGCCTCGAAGTCACAAACTCTGGTCAAGTCTGGAACTGACCACTCCAACAGAAAGGAGTCTAAAATAGGTAAGTTTACCCAAAGGTTGAAGCCCCGAAGTCACAAATTCCCGTCAACCCTTGATATATTCAGAGCGCGCCAAGGAAGAAGGTGGTCAACTCCAACCTTGACCTAATCCATCAATAAAAAATTAAGATAAACCAATAACTATCAAAATCCAGAGGTCCGGAATAAATGAAGGCCATAGGATCAAGACAATTGAAAATATATGGTGGTAGATCTATTCGAAAATTCAGAAATAATCAAAGGATCATAAAAAAAATTCCAAAACTGTCAAATCCATGAAGTATCGAATTCACGTAGTAAGACATGTGGCAAAGGACAAATATGACATGTGGCCCAATCAAATGGTGACAAGTGTGAAGGTATGATGTGGCACATAAGCACTGTAAAAGTCACAAATCAGGGTGACATGTAGAAACCACTCATCTAGTGCCACATCAATAGTGACATCAACAAGCTACATCACTCTGGGAGTACATCCTTCGGGGATATCCAACTTCTCCTACCAGCAAAACTACCTGAAACGTTGAAGGCCGAAGTCACGAATAGTTGAATAACCTGAGAGAAGGAGCTCCTTTGTTCCTAAGCCTATAGTCATAGCTCCTAGACATATGAAGGTTATCAAGGTGATATAGAAGAGTTGGAAGACTGCAAAGGTCTGAGTCCTAAAACGTTGAAGTCTGAAAATGAACAAGAACCATCCATCTCAAACATGCAAATAAAAGATGACCGTTAATATTGATAAGTGATTAAGAAATCATTTGGATTAGCGCTTAGTCACCACTGTGTTCATATGGAATAAAGGTCTTGAAAGTTTTTCTATATGAATTTAACATGCAGAGGAATAATGTTTCCTCTATCATGAAGAAACTTTGAACCAAATAGGATTTGGATTCTGTCCTGATTGATATTAAGTGATCGAATACATCCAATGCGTTGGAAAGCTAATCGAAAAGTCCAAATATGATCTATTGGAGAACTGGAGATACATCAGAAGCTTAAGAATAAAATAAAAATGCATGGGATCAAATTAAAATAAATATATCCATACCTGTGATCGATTTATGAAAAATCCCTCATACTAAATTGAAAATATCTTTCATGTTAATGCATGAATAAAAATAGAGGGAGATATTAATTTTAAATTAGAAGAAAAATGTTATTAATGTTAATTTAAATGAAGAGGTGCAATGGTCCAAACAAAGGGACACAGTGCTTCAACGCTCACACCAGTAGGAAGACTATATGAGCAAGAAAGAACTGTGAAGAAGAAGTGTCTTTGTAGTCCAAATCAAAGACCAAAAACAAAAGCAGAGTCCAAAGAAGAAGAACTGATGATATTTATGAACTGAGGGTGGAAGGGATGAGAAAGAAAGAATTCACATCCTTTACTAAGTAAAGTGTGAATGAAAGGGAGTTGGTGCTTCCTAGGATTGGTTCCCTAAAAAACAAGGGAGTTGGTGCTTCCTAGGGTTGGTTCCCTAAAGACAAGGGAGTTGGTGCTTCCTAGAGTTGGTCCCCTAAAAAAAGGGAGTTCATGATTCCTAGGGTTGGTTACATGAAGAAGGGGATTTGTGTCTCCTAGAGTTAGTGCTCTAAAAAGGATTGGTGTCCTTCACTATCTCATATTATTCTTTATAAAAAATCGTAATTTATGTTAATTATATTTATATAATTGATTTTGTATACAAGTCCATTTTTTTATCTTTGTGGTGATTAATAAAATAACAAAGTAATTACTAATTGTTTAAAAAGAGGTAATACTGATTCACCCCCACCCCCCCTGCTTAATATTTCCAATAGGATTATTGTGTGGTATTAAAGGATGTTGCATTTCATCTCATGATGATCCCATTCCCACATTGTATGAGAAAAAATTTAGTCAAAAAAGATAATTTTAAGAGATTCATATTATTTTGAGAAAATGACAGAGGGGAATGTAATATCTCTAGGATGAACCCCAATTGTAAATGTAA
Organism: Picea sitchensis; assembly: GCA_010110895.2. Lineage (NCBI taxonomy): Eukaryota > Viridiplantae > Streptophyta > Pinopsida > Pinales > Pinaceae > Picea > Picea sitchensis. The sequence continues at coordinate 213,290 of SNQJ01S0007126.1, forward strand.
ATGTAAATATGCTTATAAGCTGGTGATATGATGATACAGGGTCTTTGGTCCAATTTTGCGTACATTGAGTCAGTGCACGGGAATCTGATACCAAAAGAAGAGTGCACACATTCCATATTTATGTGCACATCACATTGAGTGTGAGATCTTAAGGCCAGAGAGCCTTTCTATATATGTTGTTTTTTATATGTTGGTGATCTAGGTTATTATAGGCTAGAATGTTTATATGATTATTAGGCCACGGAGCTTGGAATGTTGAAGTTCATTGTGCCTATATTGTAATTGTAAATCATACTCATATTATTAATTAAGTATACCATTGCATGTCGACTGACCAAACGAAGATATGGGGGGATAAAATCCATTAGAAAGGGGTAAGGGAGATAGGATTTTAGTAAAGGAGCTAATCTAAGGTGGATTAAGCCCAAAGTAATATTTTATTAATATTTCTAAAGTCTAAAGTATGGGATATTCATTTTATCCTAATCCCCTAAGGGGAAACATATCACCATGTGGGGGGGTCCATGTGGGATGCCCATGTAGTTACCAACATGAAAAATATCAAGTTGGCTGTGGCATCCCCCAAAAATAAATATTTTTATTTTTGTGTGCTGGAAATTTTTTACCATTTATGGCAATTCCAAATTTCGAATTTAATAATTGTCTTTAATTATTGTGACTGTTGGGTAGATATTTGTTTCGACTCAACTAACTATTCGACTATGACACTTGTATCACAACATAATATTTATATTAACTGCAGGAGGACAAATGGAACAACCATGTTAAAAATCAATTGACCATGACTCCATGAGTGGGGAACAAGTTGGAACTGCCTTTGGGATGATGATTACAAGTGGAAAATCAGAGATTTGGCCACTAGCAGCCCCTAGAAATCAGGGATTAATAAAGCTGCGAAAATCCCCAAAGGAGGGAAAAGACCTGGGCAAAACAAAAATGGATAAATAGCATATGCGAGGAGGCAGGACGCTGCAAGTATGCTGGGAAAGGATTTCTGAGCTCTCTTGCTGTTATGAACACTATGGATTGAGTGTGAGGCAAGAGGAGCTTGCTGAAATAGAATCACCTTGTTGTTATGAGCACTGCTAAGTAAGTGTGAGGCAAGAGGATAACTATTGGAATTGAAGGACATTGTTGAGGGGGAGTTTCCAAGTTCGCCCTCATGGATTCATGGTCAGGCTAGGGGGTGAATCGGGCAGTAACTTTGGATTCCCTGTTCTACGGTTGGGAGAAACGTGGTTGTTCCCTTTGTCTTCCCATGGATTGGATTAAGATATGTTGATCTACCCCTCTCTATTATGAATGACTATGTTTTTACTTCGATGTCATATTAAATCTGAACTGGAATGTTGTCCATTCTCTGTCTGAATGATTTTTCTAATGCATTGTATCGATTAAATCAGAACTGTAACGTTTTCCATTTTGTTTGTTGTGGAAAATATATGTGAAGGAAATCTGTAATTATATTTCTATAAGTAAGTAAGGAAAGGAGGAGATTAACGTCAATTAAGCAGATCCTCTCTGTAGATAAATCCCCAGGAAATCAAACTCAGATCCCTTGGAACATCATTTATAATGACCAATCTCTGATGGAGTGATATTCTTAATCATGTATTTACATAGATGCACAGATCTAGTACTGTTGACGTTTAATGCATTGATTGAAAGAGGCTTTAAGTGAATATTATAGAAGTTTCCTTATATAGAAAATTTTATCCTTTGTGCCCTTCTGTTCATATAAACTCATAAGTGTAGATTTTCAGAATTCTGTTAGGTAAACGGATATAGAATCCTTCTACCCCTACTGTTATCACAGAAGGAAAGTAAGAATACCAATACAAGGAAAAAATATTAGAACTATGAAAATAGTGTGAATTTTGGCATTCGGGACTTGCGGGTTACACTTATGCGAAGTTCCCTTGCTTTTCCAAACCCCGAAATCCCAAAGTGCGGGTCCCACTTTCCTATCTTTTCACAATTCAGAAGTTGTTGTCTGTTGGATGTTGACTTTTGAAGCCCCAAAACCCTGAACCCTGAAATCCTGAAGTGTTGGTCCCACCTCCTTTCACTTTTCATAATTCGGGAGTTGTTGTGTGTTGTTGTTTGGTTTTTGAAAACTCAAAGCCCCGAATCCTGAAACTTCGAAGTGTTGCTCCCACATCCTTTCACCTTTTGGAATTTGGGAGTTGTTGTGTGTGGTTGATTAGCATTTGAAACCCCGAATCCTGAAATCCCAAAATGTTAGTCCACGTTCCTTTTCGTAATTTCGGGAAATGTTTGTGTTTGATGTTTTGGCTTTTGAAGTTGCGGGATTCTGAATCCTGAAATCTCGAAGTGGTGGGCCTCGTTTTTTTTTCATTTTGGAAGTTGTGTAATGATGATGTTGGGCACTGGAACTCACAAAGTCTCGAACTTCGAAACCTCGAAATGCAGGTCTCACCTTTCCTTTTTCGCATTTTGGAAGTTTGCATATGTTGTTGTTTGGGTACTTGAGTTCACGAAGTCCTGAATGCCGAAAACCCAAAATGTGGGCCCCACTTTTCCTTTTTTGCATTTCAAAAGTTTGCATATGTTGTTGTTTGGGTACTTGATCTCACGAAGTCCTGAACCCCGAAACCCCGAAATGCGGGCCCCACTTTTGATTTTTGCATTTCAGAAGTTCGTGTATGTTGAAGTTTGGGACACTTGAACTCATGAAGTTCTGAACCCCGAAACCCCGAAGCGCTATTCCAAACTTCCCTTTGTTTCGCATTTCGGAGGTTTGTATCTGTTGATATTAGTTGTTGTATTTGCGAATTTCCGAGCTCCGAAATCCCGAATGCGGGTCACTTTTCACGATTTTGGGAGTTGTTGTGTGTTGGTGTTAGCTGTTGTATTCATGAAATACCGAACTCCGAAATCCCTAAATGCTGGTCACTTTTCGCAATTTCAGGAATTGTTGTGCGTTGATGTTGAGTGTTGTACTCGCGAAATCCTGAACTCTGAAATCCTGACATGCTGGTCACTTTAAGTGATTTTGGGAGTTTTTGTGTGTTGATTGGAGAATATTTCACCAATTGGAGGTATGGAAGTAACAAACATGTTTACAAGTCGCTCGTATAGTTAAACCTGTGTTGGTGTTATCGACATCATCAAATAAGAAAATATTGGTAATTTTTACAAGACTTTAAATAACATTGAAGGGAGGAGTATACACTCATTAGGAAGTTTTAAGTTGCGTAGTAAAGACAATAAACGACAGTAAGGTCTCTAACAAAATTTCAGACTCAAGATTTATAATAGAAGACTTAATTGCTTGAATCTCGAAACTATGCAAGGATAATTGTACAAACAATTTTTTTTTTTTTGTGACAGTTTTTTGAGGTACATTACATATGGTATCATAGAAAAAGTTACAACACTGGGCTTGAATAGGGACACATTAATTTCTCAGTATATATTCTAATTTATGAAAAAAAAAAAAGAAAAAAAAAACTAATAAATCTTGTGGATTACCCGCATAAAGCTTTTCTGTTTTGTGTTGAATAATGAAAGCTCAAAAAGGTGAAGAAATCAGGGTGGAAGAGAATCTGCAACAAGGACCTCTGGAGATCCAAGACAGAACAGTGATGGAAGCTCACCCATGGAGGTGTTGGAAACAATGAGGAACCTTATTGTTGAACTACAGATTTTCAAGGCCGACAATGAAAAATTGAAGAGGGCACAGCAGGAACATCAAGAGATAAATGAAGTCTTGTTGCGTAGTATAGAAACCAAGAAAATCCCAAAGGATGATAACCATGAGGAAGAGGCTAGCAAAAGGGCCTCGAAGAACTCTGGTGCGAAAACAGAAAAAGGAGACGGTTCGTCTGAAGGGACACCTTCAGCTGAAGACAAAACCATACCAGACAAAAAAAGAAAACTAACAAACCACCTTGACGGAGAATTTAAAAAGATTAAACCAACTACTTTTGATGGAGAATCTAGGACAGGAGAAGAATTCGAGGCATGGTTGTTGGACATCAAGAAATAATTCCAAATCTACAACTATTCCAGCAACATGAAGGTCAGAATGGCCATCTTCAATCTGAAGGGGAAGTCCATCATTTGGTGGCAGGACCTGAAATTGGCCAAGGGCCTAAAGGAGAAACAGTTGGAATGGTTAGACTTTAAGAAATATTTTAAGAAACAATACCTTTCTGAAATCTATTATGAAAGGAAGACGAAAGAATTCTATGAGTTAGGACTCAGACAAATGATGATGGAGGACCTTATAAATAAATTTCTGGAACTACTAAGGTTCGTACCATACATCCCAGAGGATAAGGTAAAAATCCAACGATTCTTAAGTTGTTTACCACAGTCCTATAGGGTCAGAATTGAGTTTGACAACCCCAAATCCTTGAGTGAGGCATTCAGGAAAGCACGAATGTGCTATGACCAGTATAAATAGCGGGTAGAGTTTCCCAAGACCAGGAAGTATTTTCACTCCAATCATCTAAATACACAAGGTAGCGGTAAACCAGTAAACCTGGGAATGAAGAAGTTTGGGGACAACTCCTGTGAGCCATTAAAGTGTTGGGAGTGTGGAGAGCCTCATCTAAGGAGGAATTGTCCATGTCTAATTGCAGCAAATAGAACTATTGTTCACAATTTTCCGGAAGCCTCAACAGTGGGTGGCATGGTTAGAAGTATGCATCGGATAAATGCAACCATAGATGGTCGACAAGCTGACCACCAGTCTTCGGTGGTAGAAGTCGAAGGTAAAATCCATGACACTCAAATTTCTGTTTTAATTGACCCTGGAGCTACATTAAGTTATATTACTCCCAATGTAGTAGAGTCGAATAAACTTAAGAAACAAAAGCATGAAAAATCTTGGCTTGTACAACTAGCAATAGGTGCTAAAAGAAAGGTAGTTAACTTTATTTCTGACCTTGAGTTCATCTTAGATGGTAAAAAGATAAGGACCAATCTGAACATCCTACCACTAGGGTGTTATGATATGATTATTGGGATGGATTGGTTGGAATAACAGAAAGCCGTACTAGATTGTTATACAAAGATACTTAGCTATAAAGATAATTTTGGCATGGTTAGAACAACCCAAGGCATACCAAAACCTGTGTCAGTCAGACAAGTTTCAATGATGCAATTCAAGAAATGTATTAGAAAGGGATGTCAAGTTTACGCCATCCAAGTAACAAATCTATTAGAAAAATAAGATAAGCCCAAGTTAGAAGACTTTGTTGTCCTACGGGAATTCAGAGACATGTTTGTTGATGAGATACCAGAATTGCCTCCTAGGAGAGAAATAGATTTATCCATAGACTTACTACCCAGATCAGCCCCTATCTCAAAAGAACCCCACCGAATGAGTCTACCAGAACTGACAGAATTAAAAATACAATTACAGGAATTGTTGGAGAAAGAGTATATCTGACGAAGTGTCTCACCATGGGGAGCACCAGTCCTCTTTGTGAAAAAGAAATACAGTACTCTAAGACTATGTATCAATTATAGACAACTGAACAAAGTGACCATTAAGAACAAATACCCCTTACCTAGGATAATTGATCTGTTCGATCGAGTTGGTGGGGCCAAGATCTTCTCAAAATTGGATTTACGATCCGGATATCATCAAGTTAGGATGAAGGACCATGACATAAACAAAACAACTTTTCGAACAAGATACAGACACTACGAGTTTGTAGTCATACCTTTCAGACTCACTAATGCACCAGCCACATTTATGTGCTAGATGAACACCATTTTCAGCCAGTACTTAGACAAGTTCGTAGTAGTATTTATCGACAATATTTTGGTCTATTCTAAAATGGAGGAGGAACATGATGAACACTTACAAATAGTTCTACAAACACTAAGGAAACACAAACTATACACAAAATTCGACAAATGTGATTTTTATCAAAAAGAAATACAATATTTAGGACATGTCATTTCCTCGGAAGGTATTTTCATAGACCCAGAGAAGATAAAATCCATTATGGAATGGCCAGTGCCTAAGGATGTGGCAGATATCCGGTCATTCAAGGGAATCACTAGATATTATCACAGATTTATAGAAGGGTTCTCCAAGATAGCCTACCCTATCACATCAATACAAAAGAAAGGGACCAAGTTTAACTAGTCGCAAAAGTGTCAAGATAGTTTTAACAAGCTAAAAGAATTATTGACATCGGTGCCCATATTGATGGTAGAAAACCCAGATAAAGACTTCAGTATGCGTTGATGCAAGTAAAGAGGGACTAGGTGGTGTTCTAACTCAGGAAGGGCACGTGATTTGTTATGAGTCTCGGAAATTAAAGGAACACAAGTGAAATTACTTCACTCATGACTTAGAATTGGTAGCAGTAATACATGCCTTAAAAATGTGGCGACACTATATAATGGGTAGAAAATTATTACTATTGATGGATAATAGTGGGGTGAAATATATGTTTAACCAACCATACCTTAATGCAAGACAAGCAAGGTGGCTAGCCTTCCTGAGAAAATTCGAGTTCGAGGTCAGACATATCAAGGGTAAGGAAAATAAAGTAGCAGATGCTTTAAGCCACATAATCCATGGGTTATTTGAGATAAACATCAGCAGGGTAGAAAGTGATCTGGAACAAAGAATAAGGATGGCAGGTATCAACGATGGTAATTACACTAAGATAATGGCGGAATTTTAAAATAGTATCGCAAACTCAGATAAGCCAGATATAAGTATCGACAAGAAGGGACTATTAAGATTTAAAAACAGACTTTACATACTAGATTCAACAGAGCTAAAATTAACTATTTTAGACAAAGTGCATAAGAAACCATACTCTGGCCATCCAGGTTACCAAAAAAAAATAACAGCACTCAGAAAACTATTTTACTGGCCTAATATGAAGGGAAAAGCAGCAGATTACTTGGCTAGGTGCCAAGATTTTCAGTAGGTTAAGGTTGAACACCAGCATCCAGCCAGCCTATTACAGCCACTACCAGTACCAGAATGGAAATGGGAGACCATATCACTGGACTTTATAATAGGTTTGCCAAAAAATCAGAAACAGAATGATTCAATCATGGTTGTAATCGATAAACTCAGTAAGTCTGCGCACTTTATTCCTATAAAGTCTACTTTAATAGCTATTAATATTGTTGAAATATTCATGAAAGAAATTTTTAGACTGCATGGTATTCCTAAAATGGTGATTTCAGATAGAGATGTAAAATTCACATCTTCTTTTTGGAAGGAATTTTTTACAGGGCTAAATACTAATTTGAATTTCAGTACGGGTTATCATCCACAAACAGATGGACAGACCGAAAGGACAAACCAAATCATAGAGGATATGCTCCGCATGTATGTAAGAACAAAGCCGAACAACTGGGAAGACTACCTACACTTGGTAGAATTTTCATATAACAATGGGTACCAAACTTCGGCCAAGTTGAGCCCTTTCGAAATATTGTACGGCAAAAAGTGTACAACTCCAATTAGTTGGGATAATCTGGCTGACAGACTCATGGTTGGACTAGAGATGGTCCAAGAAATGGAGAACATGGTAAAAAGGGTACAACAAAACTTGAAAGAAGCACAGGACAGACAAAAGAGCTATGCGGATCAGAAAAGAAGAAACTTGGAATTTCAAGTGGGAGACCATGTTTATTTGAAGGTCAAAGCCCAAAAAAGTTCGTTGAAGTTGGGGAACTGAGCTAAGCTGGCACCCAGGTTTTGTGGGCCCTTCGAGATACTAGCTCGAATTGGACCCGTATCATATCATCTTTCACTTCCAGCTAATCTAAGAATTCATAATGTATTTCATGTTTCTTTGTTGAAAAAGTATATTCATGACCCTACTCCTATGATTGATTGGAACTTGGTGTAGGTGGAACCCCTTTTCATTCTAGACCGGAGAGAAATAACACTTCGGAATAGAGTCGTCCCTCAGGTAAAGGTGCAATGGAAGCACTTTATTCCTGAGGAGGCCACTTGGAAATTGGAGGGAGATTTGCGGAAATCTCATCCAATCCTGTTCCAGGAAAGGAACGAACATTGAGGACATTGTTTTACTGAAGGGGGAAAGGATGTGATATCCCCCCAAAATAAATATTTTTATTTTTGTGTGCTGTAAATTTATTTTCGTTTTTGGCAAATTCGAATCTGGAAAATTTTATCCATTTATGGAAATTTCAAATTTCGAATTTAATAATTGTATTTAATTATAGTGATTGTTGGGTAGAGATATATTTGGACTCAACTAACTATTCGACTATGACACTTGTATCACAACATAATATTTATATTAACTGCAGGAGGACAAATGGAACAACCATGTTAAAAATCAGTTGACCATGACTCTATGAGTGGGGAACAAGTTGGAACTTCCATTGGAATGATGATTACAAGTGGAAAATCAGATATTTGGCCACTCGTAGCCCTTGGAAATCAGGGATTAAGAAAGCTGCGAAAATCCCCAAAGGAGGGAAAAGACCTGGGCAAAAAAAAAATGGATAAATAACATATGCGAGGAGGCAGGACGCTACAAGTATGCTGGGAAAGGATTTTTGAGCTCTCTTTCTATTATGAACACTGTGGATTGAGTGTGAGGCAAGAGGAGCTTGCTGAAACATAATCGTCTTGTTGTTATGAGAACTTTTAAGTAAGTGTGAGGCAAGAGGATAACTATTGGAATTGAAGGACATTGTTGAGGAGGAGTTTCCAAGTTCTCCCTTATGGATTCATGGTCAGGCTAAGGTGTGAATCAGGCAAGTGACTTTGGCTGCCCTGTTCTATGGTTGGGAGGAACATGGTTGTTCCCTTTGTCTTCCCACAGATTGGATTCATATATGTTGATCTACCCCTCTCTATTATGAATGGCTATGTTTTTACTTCGATGTCATATTAAATCTGAACTGGAATGTTGTCCATTCTCTGTCTGAATGATTTTTCTGATGCATTGTATTGATTAAATCAGAACTGTAACATTTTCCATTTCATTTGTTGTGGGAAATATATGTGAAGGAAATCTATAATTATATTTCTATAAGTAAGTAAGGAAAGGAGGAGATTAACATCAATGAGGCAGATCCTCTCTGTAGATAAATCCCCAGGAAACCAAACTCAGATCCCTCGAAACATCATTTATAATGACCAATCTCTGATGGAATGATATTCTTAATCATGTATTTACATAGATGCATAGATCTAGTACTGTTGACATTTAATGCATTGATTAAAAGAGTCTCTAAGTGAATATTATAGAATTTACCTTATACAGAAAATGTTATCCTTTGTGCTCTTTTGTGCATATAAACTCATAAGTGTATATTTTCATAATTCTGTCAGGTAAACGGATATAGAATCCTTCTACCCCTACTGTTTTCACAGAATGAAAGTAAGAATACCAATACAAGGAAAAAATCTTAGAACTATGAAAATAGTGAATTTCGGCATTCAGGACTTGCGGGTTACACTTATGCGAAGTTCCCTTGCTTTTCCAAACCCCGAAATCCCGAAGTGCGGGTCCCACTTTCCTATCTTTTTCGCAATTCATAAGTTGTTGTATTTTGGATGTTGACTTTTGAAACCTCGAATCCTGAAATCCCGAAGTGTTGGTCCCACATCCTTTCACTTTTCGGAATTCGGGAGTTGTTGTGTGTTGTTGTTTGGTTTTTGAAAACTTGAAAACCCGAATACCAAAATCCCAAAGTGTTGGTCCCACATCCTTTCACCTTTCGAAATTCGGGAGTTGTTGTGTGTGGTTGATTGGCATTGGAAACCCCAAAACCCCGAATCCTGAAATCCTGAAATGTTAGTCCATGTTCCTTTTCGTAATTTCAGGAATTGTTTATGTTTGATATTTTGGCTTTTGAAGCCGTGAGATTTTGAATCCTGAAATCTCGATGTGATGGGCCTGATTTTTTTCGCATTTTGAAAGTTGTGTAATGATGATGTTGGGCACTGGAACTCACGAAGTCCCGAACCCTGAAACCTCGAAAGGCGGGTCTCACCTTTCCTTTTTCTCATTTCGAAAGTTTGCATATGTTGTTGTTTGGGTACTTGAGCTCACGAAGTCTCGAACCCCGAAACCCCGAAATGTGGGCCCCACTTTTCCTTTTTTGCATTTCAGAAGTTTTCATATGTTATTGTTTGGGTACTTGAGCTCACGAAGTCCTGAACCTCGAAACCCCGAAATGCGAGCCCCACTTTTCCTTTTCGCATTTCAGAAGTTCGTATATGTTGAAGTTTGGGACACTTGAAGTCACGAAGTTCCGAACCCCGAAACCACGAAGTGCTAGTCCAACCTTCCCTTTGTTTATCATTTCAGAGGTTTGTATCTATTGATATTAGCTGTTGTACTCATGAATTTCCGAACTCTGAAATCCCGAATGCGGGTCACTTTTCATGATTTCGGGAGTTGTTGTGTGTTGATGTCAGCTGTTGTATTCGCGAAATCCTGAACTCCGAAATCCCAAAATGTTGGTCACTTTTCGCGATTTTGGGAATTGTTGTGTGTTGATGTTGGCTATTGTACTCGCAAAATCCTGAACTCCGAAATCCTGACACGCTGGTCACTTTTCGTGATTTCGGGAGTTGTTGTGTGTTGATTGGAGAATCTTTCCCCGATTGGAGGTATGGAAGTAACAAACCTGTTTACAAGTCGCTCATATAGTTAAACATGTGCTGGTGTTATAGACATCATCAAACAAGAAAATATTGGTAATTTTTACAAGATTTTAAATAACATTGAAGGGAGGAGTATACACTCATTAGGAATTTTTAAGTTGCGTAGCAAAGACAATCAATGACAGTAAGGTCTCTAACAAACTTTCAGACTCAAGCTTTATAACAAAAGACTTAATTGCTTGAATCTCGAAACTATGCAAGGATACTTGTACAAAAAAAAAAAATATTGTGACAGTTTTTTGAGGTACATTACATTGGGAACATGCATATATATTTTGGGGAAATTAGTTCATTTTCCAGCATTCCTTCATCATTGTGACTATTATTCTCTCCTACCATATGAATTCTATTGCTTCCATCACCATACATGTACTTGGAAATCTTGGCATTGAAGACAACTAGAAACATGGTTTTATTGTAGGATGAAGAGGTGATTTGTCACACTCGTGGTCAAAGAAGAGGATTGTTAGGCTTGTAGTAATTTCTCTCCAGGTGAGAGATTTTCTATGTCAAAGAAGCGGGTTTTCAGGCCCGTGAGTAGTTTTCGCTAGGCGAGTGTAATATTCCAAAAATAAAATAATATGCAGAACATAAATAATTAGCTATAAATGGAAGATAAACAATGATATAACCAGAAGAACATCATAATAATACTATAATATTACCAGAATAACACCAGAAAGAGCACTTTGATTACTGAGAGAAATGTTCACTTGTCTCTTCGAGGGGGAAACCTCGAGCAGAGTAGAGCCCTATTACAATAATATCTAAGAAAAAACTTTTCATACCCTCTATTCCTATTTATACTAAATATATCTATCAAAAGAACAATCTAGAGGAATATCATTCTAGAAGCAGAAGCTTCTATGAGGTCTTCTTACATTTGACTTATTCCTCCTTATTTCTAGGCCTTATTAATATTGACCTTTATTACATGGAAATATATTATTCTGCCCACTTGAGGAGTTAGGTAGGTTAGGTCCCTAAAATACCCTCCCCCTTAGAATCATCCTTTTCCTCAAGGCTTGAGATGAGGAAATTGTTGCAGAATGGTAGTGGGCTCCTAGGTGGCATCTACTGGATTTGTATCTTTCCACTAAACTAACACTTCCTTTATGGTATGTTGATGAAGACGACACTCCCGCTGGTCCAAAACTGCTTGTGGTTTCAACCATATGGATCCTTATTCATCCATATCAGAAAGTTTGGTTTGAGTTTGGCACTTAGATCGAATAACCTTCTTTAAGAAAGAGACATGAAAAATAGGATGGAGCTTAGAATGATTGGGTAAAGCTAACTAATAGTCCACCTACCCAACGCGCTTGAGAACTTTATAGGGACGATAAAATTTGAGTGCCAGTTTCTAAAAATGTTTGAACTTGAGTGAAGTTTTCTTATAAGGTTGCAACCAAAGAAATACCTTGTCTCCTTTAGCAACTCGTCGTTCTGAGCGACCTTGATTGGCTTGTTGCTTCACGTGATTCTGATCCATGACCAAATTCTCTTTGAGGGTACCAAGAATAGCCTCGTGAACTGTAAGTGTTTTCTCAACCACCTGGAACTTCGATACACTTGGCATGTAGGAGAGAACTAAAGGTGGATTTTGGCCATATATTTCTTCAAAACAAGGAATGCGAGTATATGTATGGTAAGAAGTATTGTACCACCATTCAGCTAATGCTAACCATTGAGCCCATTGATTTTTCCTTTCAGAGGAAATACACCTCAAATAAATATCCAAAAACGTATTGACAACTTTAGTTTGACCATCAGTCTAGGGATGATACGAGGTGTTGAGATGCAATTGGGTGCCCTGGAGTCTGACCAGTTCTTTCCAAAAATTGTTGGTGGAAGTTGGATCTCGATAACAAAAAATAGAATGAGGCATGCCATGAAGCTTGAAGATATGATCCATGAAAATTTGATCCACAATTGATGTTGTAAATGGTTGTTGAATAGCACATAAATGACCATATTTGGAAAGACGATCCACAACCACCATGATGACGGACTTATTTCCTAATTTAGGTAATCCCACAATAAAATCCATAGAGTTGTCCCTCCAAATAATGCATGGAATCTAAAGTGGTTGGAGTGTGCCAGCAGGTTTGATGGTTTCTCCTTTGTTGCATTGACAAACATCATATTCTTCTACAAAAGTGAAAACGTCCTTTTTCATTCCATCCCCAAAAAAAGAACATTTTATCCAGTCATAGGTTTTGGTAAACCCTGAATGCCTAGCTGTGGGAGTAGCATGAAGCTCAGAAAGCACCATGGATTTCAGTTGTTATTGTTTACTTAAATAGAAACGCAAAGTTCATCATTGTGCCAAGAGTACCCTGGGGAAACTGGAGAGTTAGCTTTCAATTTGTGGATAATATGTGATATTTTAGGATCATATAGCCATTCTTGGCGCACAACTTGGAGCCAATCTAGTACAATGAAGGAGAGGGAAAAAAAGGGACCCTTTATCTTCATATTTTTGAGAAAGAGCGTCAGCAACCACATTTTCTTTGTCTTTCTTGTAATTGATCTCATAATAATAACTAAAAATCTTAGTTACCCATTTGTGTTTCTCTGGGAGGAAGGTCATTTCTTTATAAAATACTTGAGGCTTTGATGATCTATCTTAATTTTGAAGAGTTTCCCTAGGATATCAGGGTGCAAGAGATCCACTGCATGTAGAATAGACAACATTTCTTTTTCATAGATTGATTGGCCCAAATGGTGTTCGGCTAATTGTTTTCTAGTAAAATCCAAAGGTATGCCTTCTTTCATAAGGACAACTCAAATTCCTGTTCCTGAGGCATCACATTTGAGGACAAAGGTTTTTGTGAAATCAGGAAGGGCCAAGTGTGGAGTAGTACACATAGTTGCCTTCAAATATTGAAAATATTGATCCATTGCGAGAGACCAAGTGAAAGAATCACTTTCAAGGAGAGAAGTGAGAAGGGCCACAATCTTCCCATAATTCCAAACAAACTTGGAATAATATCGGGTTAAACCCAAAAAACCACCCAAGATTTTGATAGTCTTGGGGTGAGTCCAATCATGCATTGCTTCAATAATTTTAGGATCCACCCGAACACCAACCTTTCCAACAATATGACTCAAGTAATCTACTTCTGAGGCTCCAAAGGCACATTTAGAGCGTTTGAGGAAAATTTGGTGATGTGAGAGTAGATGGAGAATTTGATCCACATTGGAAAGATGAGATTTCCATGTTTTACTATAGATGAGAATATCATCAAAGAAAACTAAGACAAAATGATATATAAAAGGATGGAAGACATTATTCATGAGGATTTGGAAGGTGGAGGGGGAATTATGCAGGCTAAAGGGCATGACCAAAAACTCATAGTGACCCTTGTGAGTTCGAAAGGCAGTGTTGGATATGTTAGCTTCTTGCATACGTATCTAGTGGTAGCCAGAACGCAGATCAAGTTTAGTGAATTATTGAGCACCACTCAGCTCATACAAGAGATCATCAGTGAGAGGAATGGGGAACTTGTCCTTGATGGTGAGCTTATTGAGGGCACAAAACTTGGGACACATGCACCAAGTACCTTCTTTCTTATGTACCATGAGCAAAGGGGAGGAATAAAGAATGGTATTGGGGAAGATAACACCCGCTTGGAGAAATTCTTACACTGTTTTCTCAATTTCATTATTTTGGGAAAAGGGGTAACGATAAGGGATAACATTGGGAGGAAGACTGTAAGGAACAAGGGGAATGGAATGATCATGAACACCATGAGAAGGAGGAATTCCCTAAGTGGTGGAAAAAAAAACTTGATGTTTGGAAAGGATAGCTTGGAGTTCATGATGCACAGAGGGTGTCTCAATGGCGTGAATAGAATGGAGTTGAGAAATTATACTGGTGTGAACTTTCTTGAGGAGATTTTCCATACGATGGGAACTAATGATCTTAGGAAAACCAGAAGTGAGACCTTGGAATTGATACCTTTGTCCTTCTTCCTGGAATTGCATGGTTAATTCCTTAAAATCCATAAGAATGGGACCCAAAGTGCATAACCATTCAAGACCTAGCACAATGTCACAACCTCCCATGTCAATGGAAAACATATGAGATTTTAGTTGGTAATTTCCAATTTGAAGACAAACATTTTCACAAAGCCCACCACATTTCATGGAGCCACCATTCGCTATCATGATTTGAAAATTATTGATTGTACGATTATAGCAATTGGTTTTCTGGGAAATGTGACAATGAATAAAAAAGTGGGTGATACCTCTGTCAACGAGGATGATGACCTTCTTGTGCTTAATGTAGCCAATGATCTTGATAATTTGTGGGGATGAGAAGCTAGTGAGGGAATGCAAGGAAATAATTGGGTCATCAGGCTCCTGAGTGGCATCGGGAAGGGAGGGTTCTTCAACCAAGGGAACTGTCACATCCTCTTTAGGAACATATTCAGAAATGGCCACAAATAGTTTATGTTCCTTACACTTGTGCCTTGGAAAATATTTTTCATCACAATTATAGAAAATACCCTTCAGCTGGCATTCATTCATTTCAATCCTATTTATTTTATGGACCTTGAGGGGAGTGATAGGGGTGTTAGGATTAATGGGTCGAGGGCAAGGAGAAAAAGGGAGTTTTATTTTCTTGGAAAAATCAACTTGTTGGGCCTCTGTAGCATGTTGATTATATTCCAACCAAGTTGGAGGGAAGGCCATGAGAACCTAGGATTGAATTTCATCGTTGATACCACTGATAAATAATTCACGAAAGAACACATCTAACATGCCCTCTGTTCGAAAGGACAAATGCTCAAAAGCATTGATGAAGTCTTCCACTATGTTGGACTATTTCAACTTGGTCAAATGACCGAGATAGTGGGTATCAGTATCAAAGTGGGCATACATCTCAGCAATAAACTAGGTCTAGGAAATATACCCCTGATGTGAATATTTTTTCTATTTCCACCATTGACAACATTCAGGATCTAGATAGAGGAGAGCATAGCTAAGGGTCAGTAATACAATGCAAAGAAAATAATTCTCCATTTGAGTGACCCAACCTATAGGATCAGAGCCATCAAATTTATTGACCTTTACATGGGGAAGAGGGGGTTCACGATGAAAGGATTTGGAGTGAAAATGCAGAGACTAAGAGGAATCAACACCATTGGGTTGTGATGATGAGGAAGGACTCATAGGGCTATTTAACAATTGATTGACAAAATACTGGAGGGAGGTAAATTGGGTTGTGAGGTTGGCTTCCAAGTTGTCAATGCGGGAATTGGTAGAATCCATATAAGATGTGAGATGTTCGATGGATACATGGGCTTGATTGATAGAAATTTGGAGTTCTTGGATGCACGTGGTGGCCATTTGGAGAGGGGAAGTTCAGGTAAGTAAAGAAAATGGGCGGGTGGCACCACAAAAAAAAGACTTAGAAGTGATAGGTACCACGAAAAATCAGTGCTTGAAGGGAAATATAATGGGATAGGCAACAAAATAGGGAAACTGGGAAGGGGTCAAGTCCACTGAAATAAAAAGGATTAAAAATAAAGGGTATGCCTACGATTAGGGAGAAAAGGGGAATCTAATGGAATAGGTCCCAAATAAGTGTATTGGCAGGACCACTATACTTTTTTTTTTACTCATGCGGAGTTATACCCCGACTTGAAGAATATTGTAGTGACAAAATTCCCAAATGCTTAACATGAAGAAATGTGTAGTAATTTTGCAACCAAAATGCAGAAGAAATTGTAGCACAACAGTAGATCTTGTTGGTTCTATTTTTGTTTCCTTCCTAAGGGTTAGGGTATTCAAGGGTTCTACAGACAAGGTTTTTCCCTGTGCTATAGCTCTATGGTATATGTGTGGGCTCCAACAGTAGTCCTTGAACCAATATCTCAGGGTGCCAACTAAGGAGGCTAGACTGTACCCTTAGTCGTACTACCCGAATACCTAGGTACTAGAGATTATCTTCCCGAGTGATTTTCTCGGTGGAACTATAGTAGTCAAGAGGCCAATCGATTAATCTATGGAGGGATTTAGGATATCTAGGCTGATCCATATACAGGTGATGTATGATGCGCTACCACTCGAAGGGGTACCAACAGGGGTTACAAGGGTGGAAAAAATATGTGCGCTTAAGTACCACTTGTATTTCATGCATGTATGAATCCCCGACCATGGGTTTATGCATGGAATGATATATATCTGTAGCTTAAAGACGTCTAAATATGTCTCTACCCTGAAAAAAAATTAACCCACAAATTTCTGTCGAGGAAGGTGCTTCGATACCACTTGTAATATTCCAATAAATAATTAGATTGAAATGGCATATAAACAATGATATAACTATAACTGTTATGATTGATACATTCCATGGATGATATCTTTTGAAACATTTCATGATTTTGATGTACATGGTTGATGTACATAACTGTTTTGCATGATGAGCACACATTTTTGTATAGGATGTGCTTGGTTAATATTTTTCTCATGATTCTTTATTTCATTGTTGATATATCTTTTGCTTCATGATGCTTGGTATAACAAGAGTTTGATGCATGAACAGGTCCAAGGATCATTATATGGTAGCACATTGTTCATATCACAGAGAAGATAGGGGAGACATACCCATAGGGGGAGTCATTCTTCTTCCCATGATTATAGGAGGAGATATTTATCATATGCATACCTAGAAAAGAGCTCTATATTTGAAGAAAGAGCACAGAGGCATAATTCCAAGAGGAGCGATGGTCACAGGGCAAGCATGTTCGATGTATTGTCAGCATTACATCAAAGTGATATCCCTTGTTCAAAAGGGGAGAGATTATTCAGAGGTAGATCAAAGGCACTCAGACAGGGGGAGCATCCCCAAGGAAAGTTCAAGCAAGGGGAGCAACCCCAAGAGGAAAATGGCCCTTTGACATTGATGTCAAAGGGG
>SNQJ01S0007126.1:232688-246581 GCA_010110895.2 Picea sitchensis
GCTCATTTTTTGAGAGGTTCCAAGTAGTGGCACCTGGAGGAATTACATTAAACACACTGAAGAACATTGTGTATAAGTTTCATATCTTTTTTCATTACATGTACAAAGTTATGATTATTTCAAGTTAGGGTTGTTGACTAATCCAAAATTAGTCATGGTTGAGATAAGAAGTTGATGAGTTGGCACATATATGAGGTGTATAGTTGATGATGTTGGTACATATTGATGAGTCATTGTTTATGATTAGTTGACACATGATTGGGATATACTTGGTACATGGTTGGATGCACTTGTTTATGGTACAGGTTGATTACAGGTTGTTTGGTACAGGTTGGTGCATGGTTGATGCACTTGTTTATGGTACAGATTGATATTTGTTGAGAATTGTTGCCTCATCTCACTTGGTGTTGAGGGTGTAAGATGAGTCTTGAATTATAGAGCTGGTGCTCTTGTAGAGTTGTACTCTATTCAGTTGTTTCTTAAAAACCCCAAGGGTTGTAGTCCGTAATAAAAAGAAAATTGTACATACATCTTGTGTTCTTTGTGTTCCTTGTGGTGATGACTTGTTGATGATATATTTCTGATATATGTTGCTGATATGTGTTGACATTTAACTAGTTATAAATGATAGCAATGAGTAATGAGTTAATGGTGATTGTTAACTAAGAATTTTTGGGAAAAAGATCCCTACACTATTCACCCCCCCCCCTCTCAGTGTAGTCGATGTGTCCAACAATAACAACAACACAATAATACCATAATAGTACCAGAATAACACTGGAAAGAGAACTTTGATTACTAAGAGAAATGGTCACTTGCCTCTTTGAGGGGATAACCTCTAGCAGAGTTCTATTACAATAATATTCAAGAAAAAACTTCTCATGCCCTCTATTCCTATTTATACTAAATATATCTATCAAAAGAACAATCTAGAGGAAGATCCTTTTAGAAGCAAGAGCTTCTATTAGGTCTTCTTACATTTGACTTATTACTCCTTATTGTTAGGCCTTATTAATATTGAGCTTTACTACATGGAAATATATTATTCTACCCACTTGAGGGGTTAGGTACGTTAGGTCCCTAACAATGAGAAAATGCTCAGAATTGTTCCCTGGTGCATTGAGAAATAACTACTGGGCTCTTAGACCTCCTGTCTGACATGTTGTTGAAGCCCCGGAAGAGAAGTGAGGAAATCGAGCAATTTTTTAGCAGAGAAGGGGAACAATTCCTTGGGTGGGACAAGAATGTGGGGAATGAGATACTGTAGGATATTTGTAGCAGTTGGGCACCTTGGACTGAGCAATTATGTTGCTTGTCAGACCTTAGACTGGCTTAGTGTTCCCTTTTACCTGGTAGAGGTTAGCCCCATCTCGGAGGTGACCCACTACAAATATTAGGAGCAATGTGGTCTATGGCTAGGAGGAACGTGGATGGTCTGCACGGAGTTGGTGATATTTTTATCAAAGATAAGTGTCAATTGTGTGTCAAATTATGTGTTGCATCATTATTTATGCATTAGTTTTTATGGGTTTTTCTTGTGTATGATGCATGTGAGTTTATATTATTACTTTGTATGAATAAGTGTATTTGTAGAGTATTTGTATGTTTTAAATTTACGGTTTGAAAATTTCTCATGTGGCATAGTCGAGAAGGTGGTTGGGGATGTTACATTTACAAAAATAGACTTGCCACTATTCAAAATGATAGCAAAAGAAGATGAACTTTATTGGAGAAAGGAATGCCAATGTGTCTTTGATGTACTGAAGTAAACAATTTCCTCAGCACCAGTGTTAAAAGGTTTGAATTGGAGCCTTTTCTTCCACATTTCTATCGATGCGTCAAACTCATCTATAGGAGTGGTCCTTGGGAAAAAGTAAAATTTTCTAAATCATGCTATTTAATTTATAAGAAAAAATATAGCTCCTGTTGAAATGAAATACACTATAACCAAGAAAGATTTCCTCGCAGTAGTATATGAAATAAATAAATTTACACATTACATCACAAACTATGAATTTTTTGTACATATTGACCTCTGCACCATCAGGTATCTCATGAAAAAAGAAATTATGAATGGAAGAATTAGTAGGTGGTTGTTGTTGTTGCAGGAGTTGAACATCACGATTTTGGACAGAATAAGAAAGGAAAACCAAGTAGTTGACTTCCTTCATAGACTTAATATTGAAGGTTAGAATACTCTTGTTGATGATAGTTTTTTCGATGAAAATTTGTTTATTATTTATACTAACTCCCCTTGGTTTGGAGACATAGCCAACTATATTGTTACATAAAAACTGTCACCCCAGTTTTAACTAAAATAAAAGGATTGAAAGGCTAATCTCTATGTATTCTTGGATTAAAGGAGACCTCTTTCACACAGGCCTTTACTTGATTATTTGTAGGTGTAAGAGAATATGAGATATATGACATCCTGAAGGCATGCCATGATGAAGTTGTTGAGCACTCAACACACCCTAAAAGTGTTGTGAATTTTTATTTTGGGTACCACTTTGTCTTTTCTAAATTTAGTCAAATGTGCAGGGATCAACGAGTTTTTCTTGTTGTTATGTTTTAATAATCGATCACATTCGATTTGGTTTGGAATTATTGAGCATATTGACCTTTTCTCTAAGTAAACCTGAAATTTAGAGTAAGTATACCCAGCTTAAAATTTCATCCACGCACCCACCATCGGCATCGACGAACCATAAAGTTAAATCATTGACATAGGAAACCACAATTTTCGATCATTGATATACCATCGACATCGGTGAAGAGGAGAAAGGAAATGTCAACCTGTGTCAAAAGGAAAATCCCTCACGCAAAAAATAAATGCTCCTCACGACTCTCCTGCCTCATTTTCCCTATACCTTCTTGAAAATCATTCCCCTTCTGGTTGGTTGAGTCAATTTCCCACTACTAAATGACTTGGTTTTTCATCATTATCTTTCTTGATTGATTCTTTGCACAATTTTTTTTTCTTGAAGGATAATTGCATGTCCTGGTTTGGTTTGAGATACTTGTCATCATTTTTTTCCATTGATTGAGCGTACAATAGGTCCACCAAGTAGTTTGTATGCGTAGGAGACATCTAGGACCACCAAGTCCTTTGTATGCGCAGTAAGCTTCCCCGAGAAAGATATAGCAATTCAGAGTAGTCCATTTCAGGATTAGATTTCAAGCAAAATAGAGAGGTCAAATATTCAACAGTGGAGATCTAACATTTGATGTAGATCAATGGCTCTCATGCATGCAATGTAACATCCCCAAAAATAAATTAATTTTTAGTCTAAAATTGATTAGGAAATTATTTCCGTTTTTAGTAAATTCAAAACTGGAAAATTATTTCCATTTATGGCAATTTCGAATTTAGTTAATTGTAATTGATTATTATCATTGTTGGGAATATATTTGATTTGACCCAACTAACTATTTTACTATGACACTTGTATGAAAAAAAAAAATTATAATTATTGTTGACGGACAAATGGAACATCCAAGTTAAAATCAACTGACCATGACTCCATGAGAGGGGAACATGTTGGAACTACCTCAGGGATGAATGTGACAAGTGGAAAATCAAGATTTTGGCCATTGGTAGCCCTTGAAAATCAAGGATTTGGAAAGATGCGAAAATTCCCAAGGGGAAAAATATCTAGGCACAATTGCTTTTGATATATAGCATATGGGAGGAGGCAGGACACTGGCTAGTATGTTGGGGAAAAGGAATGATATCTTGTTTTTATGAACACTACTTTTTGAGTGTGAGGCAAGGAGAAGTTGCTGAACCTGAAGGACTATTACTGAGGAGGAGTTCTAAGTTCACCCTCATGGATTCATGGTCAGGATAGGGGGTGAAGGGGACAAGTAACTTGGTTGGTCTGTTCTAAGGTTGGAAGGAACTTGGATGTTCCATTTGTTGTTCGACAATTGTTCAGATCTGTCTATCTACTACTTCTTTGTTCAAATGTTATTTGGAATCATGAATGATAGGATCACATCTGTTTAAATATGAATAAGGTACAATGTTTTATCAAATTCTGAAGGAATGAAGTGAAATGTAGGATAAACCATTACAATTTAGTTGTGACTATTGAGTAAACCTTTCTAAGTATCTTGGTTGGAATGAAATCGAATTATGGAAATGTATTAGGAAATATAGTTGTGTTAAATAGAATACTATTTCATTATACTGTGCTAGAAATCCCTACTAGATCGGTGAAGCATATACATCTAGTTATTTATGTTTGTAAGTAAAATTTAGACTATGAGAATACTATTATGGAAGTAAATCTGAGATAAAAAATGTCTACAGGGTCATCCCTTAATTCTGGATGAATTTCCCTACTGATTTAATCATAGTTGGAATTGATTTCATACAATAGGAAGTAACTGTGTATATATATATGTGTGTGTGTGTGTGTGTGTGTGTACAAAATAACTATATAAAACTGCATGATTCATTCTAAAATTCCAGTGTTTATGCATATTCAACAGGTGCTAACAATATAATGGAAGACAAACTGTCTAACTAGTCATAGATAAATTTCGGGAAAACGAATGATAGAAAGCGAATAGTCTAACCGATCATAAACACATTTACGGAAAATGAAATAATGAGAAGCAAACAACCTAACTACTCATAGATATATTTCTGGAAATGAAATGATTGAAATAAAATAGTCTGTCTAGTCATAAATGAAGACCTGGAAATGAAAATAGTATAAAGGAAAAATGAATAGGCTAGTAGATCGCATACGGAATTCTGGAAATGCAATATTAGAGGGACGAAAACCCGATGAGTTGAAAAACAAAGATTCTGAACATATACTTCTTCGATAAATTTCAAAATTCACAACTATATTAACAAACCATATAATCCTTCCAACTTCTTTATAAGTATCAGACCGAAATAAATAATTGATCGATAGAGCTTTCATATAAGTCAGTTGTTCAATCATAAACAATGGTATAGTCCTTCTCACATCATCCTATTACACAACAATAGAGTTTTGGTTGTTATGTCTTTCTTTAAACTGAAGATATAGAGACAATGGGTCAGCCATCATTATGAATGAACAGATTCACTCTCGATGATAGCATTCTAGACTTAGATTTGTATCTATCCTTAGAAAACCTAGGCACTCTCTTAAGAGTGGTGATAAGGAACCCGTATACCTTTTTGTGTGTATGGCAGGGGCCTGATTCTGAAATTTTGCATGGTCGAATGTCCCTAGAAGGAAATACAAATTATTATTATTAGTAATTATTCAACATAAGTAAAATGATTGTACACTACAATAGAATGATTTAAGACAGGAAATGTTTATACTGATTTTCACTTAAATTGCGACTCAGAAACCCTGATGTTTTTCTCCCTTTCGTGTTTGGTTGAGAAGTCAACCCTAGGATGAAGGGAAGGTGGTCCAAGAACCTCTTGATAGGTACCCTCTCAACAATAGGGTCACATCATTAGAATTGGTTACCAAATCACCTAAATCAAACTCTTCAAGAAATGAAATAAATAAACCACATTAACATTGAAAATTCGAACTGCGTGGGTTCACACAATGCGAGTAGGCCGAATGCATTTCTCAAAACTTTAAACATCGAGTTAAATTATGTTTTCCAATGACGTTATCAAAATCTAACATGGGTTTATTGTCTGTGCTACAGAAGATGATTTTATTGGAAGTTTAAATATAGAGTTAACATTCATGACAAATTTACCAGGCTTCGAATGGTGTTTACCAAACGTAAACAACGATAATAACAGAATGAACTTCCTTAACCCAAGAATTTGTTAATAGACTCAAAGATGTGTATGTTGTAGGTTATTTTCTTCAAAAATTATTCGGTGCAAAGAATCCCAAAATTATATTATATACTGAATGGAAATACATAAAATCCTTTCAAACTACATTGCAGATGTAAGAGTTAGCTAGTGGCTTGTTAGAATCTTCTAAATGGTGGACTCCCAAACAAAACGTTATATAACATGAAAAACACAGCATTGGTTCTACCTTACCAATTTAACTTCTATACTAAAACTCTCACATGGTATCACACTGGCTCAACACTAGGTAACAGTGCATAAAGGTAAGGGTAACCCATAAAAGAGAATAGAGGTACAACGAAAAAAAAAACACTCATAAGTAAATGGAGGTACGTTAACCCCTACTAAAATGCCTGTGCGAGATTGTGGAAGCTAGAAACAACAAGGCAATGTGCTGAGAAGATTCTGAAGGATTTGGAATAAAAACAAAAGGGAAATCTACTTGTCCAGGAGCGAGAACAGTCCAGGGAGTTATGAGGAGAATAATGATAATGGGGAAAACTTTCACTAAAAGTCATAATAATAATTACAATACAAAGGGTTTATTCCACTGTAACGAAACCCCGAGGGTTCCATCCAACTTAGAATATAGGAGGATCATGAACTTACAAGGTCAGTCGGGTAGATATGCCTGCTTCCATTGGGTAAAATCTTCCAAGTCATTGATCTCCCTCACTGAGAAAAACGCAGAGCTAATTCGAAAAACTTCAAAAATGACAAAAGAAACTCTTCTATCCTTGAAAAACCATTACTACGCAAAGTAAATGATGATGGTACAAAGGCTGGCTCTAGCCATGTGATGGGGAAGAGATGGCACAAGCATATTGGACGAGGGGAAAAGTGATAACCATCGATTTTTTCACTCAGAGGGTCTTCATTAATGGTCGGTCCAGAGGTTTAATTCACGTCTGACAAGAAACCTTCCTTTCACATTAAGAGGTGTGAAGTAAAGGAAACTCCCTTCATGATATGAAAAATTGGACCATCGAACTCTAACTTCTATTGTTCAGTTAAGACATCGTTCAGTTAAGGCAGGTTAAACAATTTGTTAGGGTTACACTTGTATCAAACCTTCATGTTAATACTAACCGGAAGATCAATACACAACCAATAATCATGGGTGAATTGTTCGATCTGTTTGGCAATGTTAAGTAATGTCAAACACCTTATGTTAAGATGAAACATTTTTTTCCACTAAGAGTGTATGCCCTTGATCACTTTGTAAAGTGAATATAGTCTATGGTATATGATTCATATTTCGAAAATTCAAGTGAGGTTTCCCTTGCACGCAAGCATGGAAACCTTAGGGAAGAGTATAGAATTTGTGATTTTCCTAAGTCTAATAATACATAGATATATATAAGTATTAGAATAATAATAGGTTTGAAGGGTTAATAAAGGGTATGGATGTTAAAATGTAGATTTTATTCGTATAGGAGTTATGTGCAGTAAGAGTTGAGTTTGAGTAGAAATGTTCATGATGTGATTGTTCATTGTTCGATAGCCAGAACATAAGAATCTCGCAGAAATTAAGAATTAGCATTGATGATAAATACCTACTTCTCTTAGCTACAAGTCTCCTAGAATAAATTGAAGATTAATGTTCCTCAGTTTTTTTTTTTTTTTTTTTGGCAAATTTGGGGTACATTACATATGGTATCAAAGAAAAGGTTACAACACTTGGACCTTGAGCAAGGCCAAATTATTTACTTAGCATATATTTAATTTTTATGTAAAACTAACAAAATAATTACTGTTACAAACATAAAACACTTTATTCTTTTGTAATCATGGAATCCCAGGATGAAGCAAAAATTAGACTCGAGAAGAATCATGAACAAAGGCCTCCTAAAGATCAGAGGAAGAACAGTGACGAAAGTTCACCTACCAAACTTCTAGAAACTATGATAAATCCTATTATTGAGCTGCAAGTTTTCAAAGCAAACAATGAGAAACTGAAAAAGGCACAGCAAAAACAACAGGAAATAAATGAAGTCCTGCTACGAAGTATAGTGGCAAATAAAATCCCAAAGGACGATAAATAGGAAGAAGAGGTCAGTAAAAGGGCCTCTAAGAATTTTGGTCCTGAAGCAAAAAAAGAGGATAGCTCGTCTGAAGGTACACCTTCAGTTGAAGATAAAAAAATTGGAAGAAAAATGAAACAGATAGATCACCTTAAGGGAGAGTTTAATAAAATCAAACCAACTACCTTTGACAGGAATCCAGAATAGGGGAGGAAGCTGAAGCATGGTTATTAGACATCAATAAGTATTTCCATATATACAACTATTCCAACAATATGAAGGTCAAAATGGCCATCTATAATTTGAAAGGAAAAGCTAGCATATGGTGGAAGGACCTCAAGTTGGCTAAGGGCCTAAAGGAAAAATAGATGGAGTGGTCAGATTTTAAGAAATACTTTAAGAAACAGTACCAATCTGAAAGTTATTATGAAATAAAAACCAAAGAATTTTATGAGCTACGACTTGGTCAAATGGCTATGGAATATCTGATAAAAACAATCTTGGAATTACTAAGGTTTGTGCCTTATATCTGGGAGGACAAAGTGAAAATCCAGTGGTTCCTAAGATTTCTACCATAGTCCTATAAAGACAAAATTGAATTTGATAATCCAAAGTCCTTGAGTGAAGGTTTCAAGAAAGCCCAAATGTGTTACGACCAATACAAACAACGGTCAGAATTTCCAAAGGCTTGGAAAGACAAGAAACACGATTGAATGAAACAACGGAAGAAGGGATATCGTCTAGCGCCTTATTGGAATGCAACAAAGAGTTTTCCAAGGAAATATTTTCACTCCAACAATCAAAACACCCAAGGAGGTGACAAACCAATAAATCTGGGAACAAAGAATTTTGGGGACAGTCACCATGAACTATTAAAATGTTGGGAATGTGGAGAACCTCACCTAAGGAGGAATTCTCCACGTTTTCCTCGAGTAGCTAGAACTATGGTTCACAATCTACAAGAAGCCTCTACAATGGGGAATGTAGGTAGAAGCTTACATCATATCAATGCAGTCGTGGATGGCCAGGAAGCTGACCACCAATCCTCTATGGTGGAAATTGAAGGTAAAATTAATAACACTCGTATTTATGTTTTAATTGATCTTGGAGATACGTTAAGTTATATCACTCATGGTATAGTGGATTCAAATAAACTTAAGAAAACAATACATGCAAAATCTTGGCTAGTACAACTAGCAACAGGAACAAAAAGAAAAGTAGTTGATTTTATTTTTGATTATGAGTTTAGTTTATGTGGTCAAAACATAAAGACAAATCTGAACATTCTACCGTTAGGGTGTTATGATATAATTATAGGAATGGATTGGTTAGAAAGGCATAAAGTAGTGTTATATTTTTATGAAAAATCACTCAAGTATAAAGACGAAAATGACACTGCGAGGACAATTCAAGGTATACAAAAACCAATCTCAATTAGGCAAATTTCAACAATGCAATTTAAGAAATGCATGACAAAGGGTTGTCATATTTATGCTATCCAAGTAACAAACCTATTAGAAAAAAAACAATAAACCCAACCTAGAGGATTTTGTCATCTTGCATGATTTCAGAGATGTGTTTTTTGATGAGATACATGAATTACCCCAAAGGAGGGAGGTAGAATTTTCTATCGACCTACTACCTGGTTAAGCCACTATATCTAAAGCACCCTACCGAATGATTTTATCATAATTAACAGAATTAAAAATTCAATTACAGGAATTATTAGACAAAGAAAATATCAAACTGAGTGTTTCACCATGGGGAGCACCAGTCCTCTTTGTGAAAAAGAAAGACGAAACTCTGAGATTATGCATCAATTACAGATAATTAAACGAAATGACTATTAAGAAAAACTACCCCTTACCTCGGATAAATGATTTGTTCGATCAATTAGGTGGGGCAAATATTTTTTCTAAATTGGATTTACAATCTGGTTATCGCCAAGTTAGGATAAAATATGAGGACATAAGTAAAACAACATTCCAAACGAGATATGGACATTATGATTTTTTTGTTATATTGTTTGGACACATTAACGCGCCAGCCACATTCATGTGTTTAATGAACAATATTTTCAATCAGTACTTGGACAATGTTTTTTGGTATTTATTGACGATATCCTAGTGTAGTCTAAAATAAAAGAAGAACATGAAGAGCACCTAAGGATAGTTCTAAAAACCTTGAGAAAACACAAATTGTATGTCAAATTCGATAAATGCGACTTTTATCAGAAGAAAATACAATACCTAGGACATGTAATATCTGAGGAAGGTATTGTAGCCGATCCTGAGAAAATAAGAGCCATCATGGATTGGTTGATTCTGAAGGATGTAGTGGACATCCGACCATTCATGGGAATCACCAGATATTACCACATATTTATAGAGGGATTTTCCAAGATTGCATACCCTATCACATCATTACAAAAGAAGGGAACCATGTTTAACTGGTCACAGAAATGTCAGGATAGTTTTAATAAGTTAAAGGAATTGTTAATGACCACATCCATTTTAAAGGTAGCATATCTGGACAAAGACTTCGCAGTCTATGTGGATGCGAGTAAGGAAGTGCTAGGTGGTGTCCTAATTCAATAAGGGCACATTATTTGTTATGAGTCCCGAAAACTAAAGGAACACAAACAAAACTACATCACTCATGACTTAGAGCTAGCAACTGTAATACACGCCTTAAATATGTGGCGACACTACACAATGGGCAGAAAATTGCTATTATTGACAGATAACAGCGGTGTGAATTTTTGTTTTAGTCAACCGGACCTTAATTGAAGGCAAGCAAGATGGTTGGCCTTCTTGAGCGAATTTGACTTTGATGTAAGACAGATCAAGGGTAAGGAAAACAAGGAGGTTGATGTCTTAAGCACAAGAGTTCATGGGTTGTTTGAAAGAAATATTAGCAGAGCAGAAATCAATCTTGAGAAGAGGATAAAGGATACATGTAATAATGACAAAAATTACACTAGAACAGTGGCAGAATTATGAGATAATGTAGAAAATTCAGACAAAACAGACTGAGTTTGGATAGAAAAGGTCTACTATGATTCAAAAACAGAATATACATACTATATTTGGTGGAATTAAAGTTAACGATTTTGGACGAAGTACACAAGAAACCATATTTTGGTCACCCGAGATACCAGAAGACGGTAACAACACTAAGGAAATTATTTTATTGGCCTAATATGAAGGGTGAAACAGTGGAAGACTTATCTAAGTGTCAATATTGTCAGCAGATAAAAGTCGAACACCAACATCGAATCGGCTTGTTGCAGCCCTTACCTGTGCCGGAATAGAAATGGAAGACTATATCACTGGACTTTATTACAGGTTTTCCTAGATCTCAAAAACATAATGATTCAATTATGGTGGTAATCGATAAGCTTAGTAAGTCTACATACGTTATTCCTGTAAAGTCTACTTTTAAAGATATTAACATCGCTGAAATATTCATGAAATAAATTTTTAGACTGCATGGTATTCCTAAAATGGTGATTTCGGATAGAGACGTAAAATTTACTTTTGCTTTTTGGAAAGAATTGTTCGCAGGGTTAAATACTCACTTGAATTTCAACACAAGTTATCATCCAAAAATGGATGGGCAGACTAAATGAACAAACCAAATTGTAGAAGATATGTTACGCATGTACGTAAGAAAGAAACCAATCAAGTGGGAAGACTACCTACACTTGGTGGAATTTGCCTACAACAATGGGTACCAAACTTCGGCTAAGATGAGCCATTTTGAAGTACTGTACGACATAAAGTGTACGACTTCGATTAGCTGGGATAACCTAGTTGAAAAACTCAAGGTGGGACCATAGATTCTCCAGGAAATGGACAACATGGTAGGAAACGTACGAAAGAACTTAAAAGAGGCTCAGGACAGACAAAAAAGTTATGCGGACTTGAAGAGAAGACACCTAGAATTTCAAGTGGGAGACCATGTCTATTTAAAAGTCAAAGCTTGAAAAAGTTCACTAAATCTAGGGAACTGTGCCAAGTTGGCACCCAGGTTTTGTGGCCCTTTCAAGATCTTAACTCGAATTGGACCTGTAGCATACCAACTTGCACTTCCTACCAATCTAAAAATCCATAATGGATTTCATGTTTCTTTGTTAAAGAATTATGTTCATGACCCTACTCATATGATCGATTGGAACTTGGTGCAGGTGGAACCATAAGGCGAGTTCCAAGTGGAACCTCTGCACATTCTAGACAAGAGATAAAGAGATCTTCGGAACAAAGCTGTGACCCAGGTAAAAGTGCAATGGAAGCACTTTAGCCCTGAGGAGGCCACTTGGGAGTTGGAGGGAGATTTGCATAAATCTCATCTAATCCTATTCCAAGGAAGCGACGAACACTGAGGACAATGTTTTATTGAAGGGGGAAAGGATGTAACATCACCAAAATAAATTAATTTTTAGTCTGAAATTGCTTAGGAAATTATTTCCGTTTTTGGTAAATTCGAAATTTGAAAATTATTGCCATTTATGGAAATTTTGAATTTCAATTTTAGTTAATTGTAATTGATGATTATGATTGTTAGGAAGAGATCTGATTTGACCCAACTAACTATTTTACTATGACACTTGTATGAAACAAAATATTTTATATTTATTGTTGATGAACAAATGGAACAACCAGGTTAAAATCAGCTGACCATGACTCCATGAGAGGGGAACATGTTGGAACTACCTCAGGTTTGAATGTGACAAGTGGAAAATCAAGAATTTGGCCATTGGTAGCCCCTGAAAATCAGGGATTTGGAAAGTTGCGAAAATTCTGAAGGGGAAAAATACCTAGGCATAATTGCTTTTGATATATAGCATCTGGGAGGAGGTGGGACGCTGCCTAGTATGCTGGGGAAAAGGAATGATATCTTGTTGTTATGAACACTACTTTCTAAGTGTGATGCAAGGAGACGTTGTTGAAACTAAATGACTATTTCTGAGGAGGAGTTCTAAGTTTTCCCTCATGGATTCATGGTTAGGCTAGGGGGTGAACAGGACAAGTAACTTGGCTATTTTGTTCTAAGGTTGGGAGGAACTTGGTTGTTCCATTTTTTGTTCGAAAATTGTTCAAATATGTCTATCTACTCCTTCTCTATTCAAATGTTATTTGGAATTATTGACTGATACAATTGCATCTGTTTAAATATGAATAAGGTACTATGTTTTATTAAATTCTGAAGTAATGAAGTGAAACATAGGATAAACCATTACAGTTTAACTGTAACTATTGAGTAAACCTTTCTAAGTATCTTGGCTGGAATGAAATCGAATTATGGAATTGTATTAGGAAACATAGTTGTGTTAAATAGAATACTATTTCATTATATTGTGCTAGAAATCCCTACCAGATCGGTGAACCATATGCATCTAGTTATTTTAATTTGTAAGTAAGCTTTAGACTATCCAAATACTATTTTGGAAGTAAATCTGAGATCAAAAACATCTATAGGGTCATCCCTTAATTCTAGGCGAATTGCCCTACCTATTTAATCACTGTTGGAATTGATTTCATACAATAGGAAGTAATTGTGTATACAAATATATATATATATATATATATATATATTTGTGTGTGTGTGTGTGTGTACAAAATAACTATAAAAAACTGCATGATTCATTCTAAAATTCCAATGTTTATGCATATCCAATAGGTGCTAACAATATAATGGAAGACAAATCGTCTAACTAGTCATGGATAAATTTATGGAAAACAAATTATAGAAAGCGAATGATAAATTTCTAGAAAACACAATATTAGAGGGACAAAAACCCGATGAGTGAAAAAACAGAGATTCTGAACATATACTGCTTCAATAAATTTCGAAATTCACAACTATATTAACAAACCATATAATCGTTCCAACTTCTGTATAAGTATCAGGCTGAAATAAAGAATTGATCGATATAGCTTCCATCTAAGTCAATTGTTCAATTATAAACAATGGTATAGTCCTGTGCACATCATCCTATTACACAACAATAGATTTTTGGTCTTTATGTCT
>SNQJ01S0007126.1:258426-272743 GCA_010110895.2 Picea sitchensis
AATATTATTCCCAAGGCTTAAGCCCCTTAGGCTTAACACTTAGCCCCTTTTCCCACCTTCCAGCCCCTAAACCATTTCCCTCTCTATGGATGCTCAGTCCCCCATCACTCATTCATCGTTTCGGCCTGCACGCAGCAGTGTTTATATTTTATTAATGTGTTGCATACATATAAGTACAAAATCAGGCCCTTGGCCTACAACTCTTAGGCTCTCTAGCCTAACAATCACATAAGCCCACCAACTTATATATACTTGGCTCACCAGCCTATAACACATATTTACAATTCATTTCACAAGTATGATTTACAACAGGGCTTGGCCTTGGGGACACTACAACAATGAAGAATGCACACTCGCTCTACAATATAAGAAGAAGAAACATGGTTGGTATGTTGATAGTGGCTGTTCAAAACACATGATAGGTGACGAAGACAGGTTTCTTACATTAAGAAAGGAAAGATATGGATGAGTCTCCTTCGGAAATGATGATTCAGATAAAATCATTGGGAAATGAACAATCATAATTGGAAACAACAATACAAAGGAAGTAAATGTTATAATATTAGAATATATGAAATATGATTTTCTAAGTGTGAGTCAAATGTGTGACCAAGTTCATAAAGTTACTTTCGATTCACAAAAGTGTGAGATAAGAAAAGAAGGTTCAGGAAAAATGATTGCAAGAACTTCAAGCAACATATATGTACTAAGTGAAATTGGAAATGAAAAGTGTTGTCTAGGAAAGGAAGATGAAAGTTGGCTATGGCACAGAAGAATGGGTCACATACACTTTAATAACCTTGTCAAAGTCAACGAAAAGGAACCAGTTAGAGAAATGCCCCAGATTACGAAACCAACAAACACTTTATGCAAGAATTGTCAACAAGGAAAGAAAGCAAAGACCATGTTTAAATCAAAAGAATATTCAATGACAAGACCACTGGAAATTGTACATACTGATCTAGTTATACCAACTACAAAAAAGGGTTTAAAAGGTGACAAATAATTTATGTTATTAGTTGATGATTATACAAGAATGACTGCAATTTTTTTTCTCAGGAATAAGTCATAATATTTTGAAAGCTTCAAGATATACAAGGAAATAGTTGAAAATGAAATGGATCCAAAAATCAAATGTTTGAGATATGATAATGGAGGAGAGTTCAATTCAAAGGAATTTATTGACTACTGCAGTAGGCATGGAATAAAAAGGAAATTCGTCATTCCTAGGACACCTCAACATAATGGAGTTGTTGAAAGAAAGAAAAGGACAATACAAGAAATGGCTCGAACAATGTTAATGGATTTCAAATTGACAAATATATTTTGGACACATGCAATGAATACAACGGTTCATATTCAAAATAGAGTAATTATCATAAACAACACTGACAAAACTCCCTACAAGCTATGGAAAGGAATACCAAAAAATGTGAAGCACTTCAGAGTATTTGGAACAAATGCTACATCAAAAGAGAAGATGACAGAATGGGAAAGTTTTACTCTCGTGTGGACAAAGGAGTACTTGTTGGTTACTCAAGTAAAAGGAAGCATACAAGTGCTACAATCTGAGGTTGAACAAAGTTGTGGAAAGAATCAATGTAAAAATTGATGAAACAGGTTGACGAGAATTAAAGGAAGAAGAAAATGAATAAATGAAACAACTTTACGAAGAAGAAGTAGAAGGGGAAGATGAAGAGGATCAGACAAAAGTAGAAGAGAAAGTTCAACAAGTTCCTCCAAAGACACCTAGAAAACAAGTACAAATGAATCATCCTTCAAATCAAATTATCGAAAACAAAGATGCAAGAGTTGAGACTAGAAGAAGAATTTTCTCACCAGAACAAATGAACCTAGCACTGTCATCTACGATTCAACCAAATAGTTTTGAAGAGGCCAACAAGGATGGATTTTGGAATGAGGACATGGATGAAGAATTGGGTCAAATAGAGAAGAATCACACTTGGGAATTGGTTCCAAGACCAAATAATAGGAATGTGATTGACACAAAGTGGGTATTCAGAAAAAAATTGAATGAATATGGACAGGTTACAAGGGACAAAGCTAGATTGGTATGTAAAGGATACACACAGGTTGAAGGAATCAACTTTGAAAAAACATTTTCT
The DNA here is from genome assembly GCA_010110895.2 of Picea sitchensis. NCBI lineage: Eukaryota > Viridiplantae > Streptophyta > Pinopsida > Pinales > Pinaceae > Picea > Picea sitchensis. Next base: position 260,553 of record SNQJ01S0007126.1, read on the forward strand.
CCACTTTCTATAATGGAAGCAATCTGATTGCTCCTAGCTTATGTATCCTCCAATAATATTAAAGTGTATCAAATGGACATGAAGTCAAATTTTCTGAATGGGGAACTTGAAGAAGAAGTCTACATTGAACAACCAGAAGGATTTCAGTTGTCAGAGAATGCATATTATGTGTGTAAATTGAAGAAGGCCTTGTATGGTCTAAAACAGGCTGTTAGAGAATGGTACGGTAGACTGGATAAATATCTATAGTAGGCAAGGTTCAGAAAAGGAAGTGCAGACAACAACTTCTACATTAAGGTAACTCAAGATAGTATTTTATTAATTGAATTTTATGTTGATGATATTATTTTTGGAAGCAATGTTGATAGGTTAAGCTAGAAATTTGCAAAGAATATGCAGCATTAATTTGAAGTGTCATTACATCTCGAACTATCCTTCTTTACGGGTCTTGAGATACGTCAAAGCAACCAGAAATTTTTATTTCTCAAACTAAGTATATTAGAAATGCTAAAGAATTGAGATGAATATTTCAAACCAGTTACACCCTCTGTAAACCGGTTACCAGAGTTGAGTAAATATGATGATTTAGAATCTGGAACCCGGGGCCTTGTCTGGTCAATGATTGGTCGCTTACAATATGTGACAACATCTAGAGCCGAGATGTAATATAAGCAGTTAGATAGGTTGCAAGGTTTCGAGCAACACCAAAGGAATCATGTATTAGGTGAAAGAGGATTTTTAGATATCTCGGGAACAAAGAGTTTGGATTATGGTATCCAAGGAAAGGATCTATCACTTATTGCCTACACAAATGCGGATTGAGAAGGTTGCATTGATATTTGAAATATAGGTGGAGCAACATTCTACTTGGGTGAGTGTTTATTATCATGGCTAAGCAAGAAAAATCATCAATATCCTTATCTACTGACTGGTAGAGTATATTCCAACAACACAATATGTTGTTACCACAGGAGTTCCCATCGATGAAACAAACTGATAGATATACATGTTGAGTCACGATGACCCCATTCAAATCTATTGTGATAATACAAAGCACCATCAATATCTCAAGAACTCAGTGATGCACTCAAGACAAAGAACATTCCAATCAAATTATCACTTTCTATGGGAACAAAGATCGAGATAAGAACATTAGAGTTTGAATATGTGGGCACAAAATAGAAGTGACGGACATCTTTACAAAACCGCTTCCCGCGAGAAGCCTTTGAATATCTTCGCCCATTCAGGCAATTTATACTCTAAAATGAATGCTTTGAATGCTTATCTTATATATGTCTTACATGTACAGGGAAACGCCGCGATAAAGTGGACTGATTCAGTTGGGAGATCGGTTCGAGGAAAAGGGGACATTTAGGAGCAACAAGAGATGGAAAGATACTTTTTCCATTGATGCAAGGAGGGTTATCGTAATGCGAGCATAGAGTGGATTTCCACAGGGCTTGATGTTTATCAAATGTAGATCCTGCAGAGGCATGTGTGGTTTAAGGATCAATGCTCAGGAGCATGAGTGGTGATATAATTCAATATTGCATGAAATGACTTGTTATTGCATCTCGGTGTTTTCATCAATGCCAAGGATATTGTTGATTAATTGGGTTGTGATTGATGTCAACCCTTGGATATTGATGTAAACCCTTGAAGAATTCCCTATAGCACAAAGGTTTGGTAATGAACAGTTTTTTATTGATAATGATATGATTTTGATATATTTGCATGTGAGACTATACTACATGGATAGTACATGGAATTCAATTTCTGGTGGTATGTGGGCGTCACATAAATCCCTCATGGTTAGAGAGTTATGGCCATAACATGGTTACCAACTTAATGAGAAATTTGACCTCAAAACAATAACTCTAGCCCTAAAAAACCCATATTTTTTGCATAAAATCATGAAATCAACCCCAAATGAAAAAGTGGTGCTACCAGCATCACCATTTTTTCAAACAGGGTCAAATTACAACATTTTCAAGCATGGCATTCAAAACTCATACAATAGCTCTGAAAAACCTTAAAATTAACACCCAAATAAAAGTAGCTAACTAAAAAAAATTCAAAGCGTTAAAATTATGGCTAATTCTGACCTAATTGAAGCGGTGGTTTTTGACAATGAATCTCTATGCCAAAAAACCAAAAAATTGGATACAAAATGATCACTTTAAAATTTATTTATTAACCTTTTTTTTCTTAGAATTTACATTGAAAATAAATAAATAAAAGTGCAAATTTTTTTGTAATGAAGCAAAAAACACATTTAAAAATATTAAAACCCAAGATTAAGTAAAAGAAAAACATTGAAAAATGGGGTGAAAAAAAAGAAACCTAAAAAGAAAGAAAATATTTAAAATTTCTAAAAAAAAAAGAGTGATCTAGAAAAAATGGTATATATATTTTTAAAAGGAAATAATAAGGAAAAAACACTTGGAACCTAAAAATAAAAGGAAAAGAAAAATTAGAAAACACTAAAAATCACTAAAAACTTAAAAAACAAAATTTAAATAAATATTAAAAAATTTCTAAAATTAAAAAAGGAAATACTAAAACTAAAAGACCTAAGGCAAGTAAACTAAAAATCTAATGTTTAATGAAATTATAATTTTAAAATAAACATAAATTAAAACCAATGCAAAATATATAAAAATATTCAATAAATGTAATAATGCTTATGACTTTTAATATTACAAAATATATAGAAAACTATTTAGCAAATACTAAAATGCTTAACAAATTTTAATATTAAATAAATTAAAGTCAAAACAAATTAATTCATATAAATGTTTCATCAATGCTCCATAATTTTTAATGGGTATAAAAACTAATATAAAATAAAATTATATATAAATAAGTAAATTATTATCCAAAAACATTTCACCAAACACATTTTAAAAAGTGTTATTATCATAGCAACATATTTTATTTTTCAAAAGTGAATTTTAATTAAATTAGAAATTTCAATTTTAAAAATGGATTTTAATTAAATTAGATATTTTAATTTCAAATTCGGAAGTTACAAAAAACATTATTTATTAATTTTTAATTTCAAAGTGCAAAAAACAGTTTATAGAATGTGAATATTAAGATATTTGAATAACAACATGCCCCTTTGAAGGGATGAAGAGTCCTACTCACTCTGGAAGTACAAAATAAAGGGCCCTATATCGTTTCTAAAAACTGGACCACTAGTGACACATACATGAGGTGCAATGTCAAGCATCATAAAGGTTTTGCATATTAAAAAAATGTGATAGTTGCAATTAGCCGGGTAACCAAGATTAATAGAACTAGCTTAAAATAAAATAAAAATAGTTTTTATAATATATATATATATATATATATATATAAACTATATATATTTATAATACATATAAGCTATATTGTTTATATGTCACGTCTCAACCATATAAACCTGTATAGAAGTGAGAGCCATGGGGGCGATGTTGGGCACCATGACCCCCACAATACAGGGGGTACAGGCGGTGACTCAACATGGCCCGTGGCTCTCACTTCTCTATATAAACTATATATATGGTTTATATATGATAATTATATATTATGTATAAATTATTTTTATTTTTTTAAATATTTTTTTATAAAATTTAATATTTAAATTAGTTTTTAAAGATTTGTAATGTAATTTATTTCATTGTGTTTTATAATTTTGGGCTTTTTAGTAGTTTTTATTAGTTTTGTTTTATAATTTTGTATTAAAAATTTATTTTAGTATTTTTAATTTAGTTTATTTATATATATATATATATATATATATATATAAATTTATTTTTACCTTTTTTAATTTTTTTCTTCATTTTCTCTTAGTTCTTATAAATAATTTTAATTTTTTTGTTTTTCTGTTGGTTTTAAGTTTTTCTTTATTTTATTTTATATAAATTTTCTTTTCTTTTTGCTTTTTATTATTTAATTGTTTTGTTTTTCTTGGTTTTTAATTTATCAAAAAGAGATTTTAATTATATTTGTTTTTAAATATTCAAAAATAGTGTTATTTTTACACAATTATTTTCTATGTGAGTAACCATAAACAATATGTTACAAAAGATGTCTTTTACTACATTTTAAAAGTATCTAAAAATAAATCAATTAAGGAGACACAATTACATGAAAAAGCATAATTTCAAAAGTAAATGGAAAAAAACTATTTATAAGATTGAAAGGAGCATGGAAAAATTACCCCAAAACATCATTGAATAAAATATAAAATAAAAAGTTAGAAAAAAATTAGTACATGACAAACAAGCATTTAAAAAATGTGAGCATTGTGGATCAAAAATTTAGAAATGTCAGAAAACCATCTAAAAGGAGGTGCTACCGGTGGCACCATTTTAAAAAGCAGGGTAAAAACTTGACCCCCAAAGTAGGGAGACTTCTGTAGAGTTCTATAGTTAGAGATGACAACTATGTTCCATGTGATGTTGTTCCCTCATGAGTCATCTAGAATCCCCAAAGGTCAAAGTAGTTAAGTGTTTGCAAAAGAAGAAATTATTTAAAAATAACAAAGTGAAGTGATAGAGTGTACTATAGAGATCAAAATATGATGCAAAAGAAGTATTTAAATAATAAGAGTTAATGGAGAACTCATTAATTATGGAAAGTGGTTAGAAATTGAAGTGGACAAGTGGTTATAAGTGGGTTAACCTTAAAATAAGGAAAGTGGCTTAAGATGGTTAAATGTAACCTCTTGAGGATGCTAGAAAGTATATAAATAAGAGGCAATGTCTCTCATTTAATCATAATTGAATATCATTATCATTTAGGAATATCCATTTTGTGAGTTATTTGGGTGAGTATTGATAAGAAAAGTGCAGCAGAAAAGTGATGCACTTGTTTATGGTACATGTTGATGTATGGTGCATGGTTGATACTTGTTTATAGTGCAGTCGATTCTGGGTTGTTTGGTGCAGGTTTGGTGCATGGTGGATGCGTGTGTTATGAATACGGGTTGATTACGGGTTGATTGAGTCTGAGGTTTACAACATTATATCTCACAATGAGAGTGTGAAAGTGGTTCCATAATACTACTTTGATTCCAGGGAAGTTGGAGGGGGCAAAGACACTGTGTTTTGTAGATACCTTTAGGTTGTAGTTGAAGAAAATAGGGGGTTGTAGCCTCCTTAAGTTTGTAAAATTGGAGAGTTGGAGCTTCTCTCAAGTTGTAGCTTGAGAAACTAGGGGTTGAAGCCTCCTTCCTAGTTGCAACTAGAAAACAAAAGGAAGTTGTTGCTTCAATGAATGTAATTCTTAAAGAAATATAAGAAAAAATCCTTAGTTTTCTCTGCTTTGGGTTTCCATGTAAAAACATTGGTGTCTTGTGTATGTGTATGATTTCTCATTTGTTCATTGTTTTCTTTACTATGCAATTATTGGATGATAATTCTACATTGATATAACACTTACATGTGTGGTTGAAAAGGATTGGATTTATCTATTACAGATTCATCCTCTCAATATTAACTAAGTGAGAGGATAACCTCCATCCATCTCAAGTAAAATAATTTGTAGTGGTCAAGATATATTTATGTTGTTTTTGAATAATTGGGAGTAATTTCTCCTATGACGTATATTCTCCATTTCTCTATTATCTTGGAATATGGTCGCAGAGCTAGAGAGTGGAATATTTAATTTCTTTTCCCTACTAGTGCTCACTTGAAAATATTTACATTTCATGGCATATCCATGGCGTCATGTGAACATAATAGGTAATAATACCCAACCCTCAATTATTTGTGAGCTATGGTTTCTCCCACAAAATTTCCACTTGATGGGTCATCATGGAGTTCTCTCAACACATTTTCGGCATCATCGTGTTCAATACATATAAGGAGTAATCCATCATGGTTTATCTTAAAAATTACAAATTATGGCCCGATATTGGATGGAATTTAACACGAGAGCTCTCTCCTTTATCTAGGGTTTAAGTTTTCCGGACAAGTCCCATGATGCGGGGAGATAATACATGTTTTAATTACGGAATGATTTCTATGAGGAGCAGAATAAGGTTTCACTGCAACATAATGACAACTCGTTTTCCCAACCAAAGTCTTCTGCGTTAGTCAGATCTTGGGCCTCAACATCAAGTTTACACAATCATTGACCCGCGCCAGAAACTATTTTGGCCGGTTTTATGTCTAGATAAAATTCTTGAATGACTGCCATCAATTTCCCTCCTTTCTCCCATTTCCTGTTTCATGAAAAGTGACCTCACCGCTGGATGGGGCACTATAAATTTGGTATGGTTCTTGAGGATATAGGATCTGAAATGTTTTACGCTTTTTATACTGTGTAATATTGTTTGTCTATAGTCAGATAGTTCAGGTCGTCTCCTTGAAGATTGGTTCTCATAAATGATATAGGTGCCTCATTGTTTCCATAATCCTTCTAGGTATCTGTGACAGGAATGAGTCACGAGAAGCAAAGGTATAATGGAAGAAATTTTTGATGAAATCAGGGCTTCGTAACACTAGTGCTTGGGATATTGTAGTTTTGATGTTTTTGAAAGATCCTTTCCTTTCTTCATCCCATTTTAACTCTGCATCCTTGCGAATCACTTTTTGTAAAGGTTTAACAATTTTACCAAAAATGGGAGTAAATTTTATCACAAAGATCTATTTTCCCAAAAGAAGGATTGCATGGCACTTTTATTGTGAGGCAAAGGATTTGAGGTTATCACTTTTTATCCCTTTCAGGGGTTGATGCTAACTCCTCCTTAGATATGATATGACCTAATAATTTTCCTTCCTCTACACCAAAGATGATTTTCTTAGGGTTCAAATATATCCCATACTTCCTACATTTCTAAAATCTAAATCAAACGTTGAATGTGGTCTTCCTTTTTTAATACATTGTTCACGACATCTAAAATGAGCCTACACTTGTTCAATTAATAATCCCCAAAGCTACGTCTGTGGCCCTATGGAAGGTTGTTGTTGTGTTAGTCAAACCGAAGGGCATGCATTTTATAAGAGAAGTTTCCCCACTTGGTATGGAAGGTAGTTTTTAATTGATCATTTTTGGAAACCAAGACCTGGTTATGTCAGAAACCTTCTAGGAGGAAAAATATTTCATAGTTAGATACTGTCTACAGGAGATGTTCCATTGGTGGGACTAGATGGTTGTCATTTTAAGATGCTTTGGTAAGGTTTAGAAAGCCACATAGATGAATCTCCCAGACTTCTTTCTGATAGGTACGAGATTAGCTACCTAGGGATGATGTCTTACCTGAAAGACAATCTTGGCATATAATAATTTCTTCAACTCTTGATACATCATAGCTTCCATAGATGGAGTGGTACTTCCTAATATTTTTTTGGAAGGGTTTTACTCCCATACTTTAGCAATTATGTGTGTTGTATAATAAAGTGTATCATAGTTTTCTAATTCACCGGTAGCATAAAGCAATATCTTGATATTATTTGAATAGTTTGAGATAATATTCCTTGTTCTCTTTGGACACTATCTTGCCTAGATTAACGTTCTTGAGGTTCTCAAGGGTTCCCTGGGTTATAGTTTTGTATATAGGGCATGAGCTCCCTGTTTTTTTCATTCTTTGGCCCTCTAAACCTTTCCCTTAGGTCGAAAAGGTTCTCAAAATTGGCAACTCCTTTCGATATCGTGTGAAACTTTGGTTTGTCCTCAAAATGGTTTGTTTCTTTACTCTGTTTGTGGATATTTGATTATGTGAATAGTTCTTAGAATATTTCATCATCAATGGCCAAATCCCTAAAATTCTCTTGATTTATTAGGAAGTCTACAATCTGTTCATCCCCCTCAAAAGAATTTCCAGTTAGAAATGTTGTTAGCTACTGAAGGTTTGTAGGGAAGTTCCACTTCAAATCTCAAGGATTCATAGTCTTCTAAAGGAATAATATTGAAATTAAGTAATTGGTTAGAGAATCAACGAGGGTATTTTTCATCCTAGGAACGACATTAATGTTGAAGGCCTCAAAATTGTTTATTAGTCTATGTACATCTTGCTGGTAATTTCTTAAGTGAGGTTAATTGCAATGAACAATATTCTTCACTTGCCTAACTATAATTTCAATGTCTCCAAAAAATTTCAATTCCATAATGTTGAAGTCTATGGCTTTCTTCATTACCTGAACTATAACCCATTAGGTCGTGTTGATGAATTTTCAAGCTGTGTGCGGGATAAGAATTTTTGTTTCCTTTTTGGGTCAATGAGGATACATATGTCTCCCAACCCTTCCTACGATTTAGAACCATCAAAGTAAAATGTCCAAATTTGTGGTGGGGGATTACTAACTTATTCATGTCTAGATATTTTTTCACTTTTATCTTCCTCATCTATTACTCTTGTCGGAGAATCACGACCAGGAGGATGATTTCATTTGTAGCTTCTAGTAAGTCTACTTGAAGGTCATTTGAGATTTTTGAGTGGGAGTTATGTCAGACAAGTGAGGAGAGAAATTACCAATTTCTGATGAAGTAGTTTAAATGCAAACTAAGGTAACTCTATCAATGAGGGGTTCATTTGGAGTCTCTAAATCAATGACGATATGTTTGAGATATCTTTCTATGTCAATCCTGATCATGTTTGTATGCCCTTTTAATGGAAACCAAAGGTGAGCCCTGTCATTACTAAAGTATCCCTTTAATTTCTTAGACCAATCTCAGCTAAGTAGCATTCCATAGACCTATGGGATGTCTACTACGATTATGTAAATTACTTCAAATAATTTGGGGTGTATTATCGATTCTGATCATGAAATCTTTAAGTTCCCCAATGAACTTTACCTGATTCCTATCTAGTTGTATAATGTGATTATCACTTTTGAGTGGGGTTACGTTCAATTTCTTTACTTGAGATGAAGGCAATGGCATGAAATTTGAAGACCCCTAAATCAACTAGGCAATTATGCAGATTTCTATTAAAAACCTCAAACATCAAAAGGAAGGAAAAAGGCCTTCCACGATAAAGAACAAACATTCACACTTGGCTTATTCGTTAAATCTGTGGGATATGGGACCTCACTTTGATTAGTGCTTATCATAGAATCCTATTGATTTTAAGATTCACATGTGAAAATCCTTTTGTTGAGGGATACTACACATGTCCATGACCGACAAATTAGCCTTCATCTTCTTCAAGTCTTCTAACACATTGTATTCTAGCTTAGGATCTTCCCGTGTGTGTATGTTTGTGGGAATGTTTGAGAGAGGAAAATAGGGGTTTTTGGGGTGATTGATTTGTTGGGCTCTCCCTAGATGGCGAGTAGTGGTTGAGTTAGTTGGACAGTTGAGTTTAACTCATATGCGTACAACTAGAACTTCATTGGGAGGTCCCTGCACTTCAGTGGTGTCATTGAAAGGAATCAGGTGGTTGGAATCCCATAAAAGCATGGCTATATCTTCCGATGGCTCTTGAATTTCTTGATCAATGAAATTCCTTGTCAAGCTCTTGGAGATTGTTTGGTTAGAGAAAATTCATATAGGAATAGATTTTCCATTATATTCTTAGCATTCACCCATTGGGGGGCATTCCCTTTCTGAATCGTTTTCTTGATGGTACATGCAGAAGGAGTCAAATGTTGCATTCCCTAAATCAATGTTTGGGGTTATGGGAGAGTTCAATAGATTTGAAGGATGGTTATTTTTTAAAATGGTTTATAAGGTCTTTGATTTTTGTTTCCTTCCCCAATATTCATTTTCATATCTATGATCTCATTGGAGAATTTTTTATCATCCGTTATAGGTTTTCTATATCCCCTCCTTCTTTAATAGGACCTTGTTCTGTTTGTTTTCTGGGGGTCTTGTTAAAAACAATTCTCTCTTAGGTAGAGGTTGGGTTTCCTTTTTATTAATGAGATCGATGTTCTTTACACTCTTTCATTTGAAATTCAATCGTTTTATCTTCTTCGAAATTTTTGGCTAGAGTATGTTTGGCAGCCCTTTTTTACAAACATGGAAATATAAGATGGGAGAGTATTAACATATACTTCAATTTACAACTCCTAGGTTATAGGTTTAGCTTCGGGTTAGAATTTTTCCAAAATGGTGGTGAAACTTTGGTTGAAATCTTTAAACTTTTATTTTGGACTCATAATTGAAAGCGTTTCATCCATTAAATCTCATGTGGTAGTTTCTTGAAAAATTTGTCCAATAAATCCTTTTAAAAGCAGTTGAAATACCAGAGTGGGGATGATTTTTCAAAGGTATAAGGAAAAATCCTTCAACATATTTTTTTTTCACCTTCATCAATCTTATCGCTAATATGAACTGTATATGGTACCCCGAACTGGTCTAAAAGTAGGTTTTGGGATCAAATTTGGGTAGTATTGTTTTTTGGATGTATAGGTAGGTTATGCAATTGTCCTGGGATTGGCAGAGCATTTTTGGAAAACCGTGGTTGATTTTCTTGAGGTTTATTTTCCCCTTCTCCATTGTTATCGTTATTATCCTCCATGTCTTCTGATTCGGAAGCCGAGTGATCTAAGTTAGACCCTTCCTCTTCAAATTCAAAATCATCAGGTACAGAGTAGTTACCAGTTGGTGTTTGGTGTATGGGATTAAGGGGTTTGTTAGATAGCCTATAAAGGGAAAATATATCATGTCTTCTAGTGTCAACAAATGCACAATTAGAGTGTCGATAATTGGTCTTCTTATTTGTTTTCTTTGAGGAAGTAGTGATCTAAGTTAGACCCTTCCTCTTCAAATTCAAAATCATCAGGTACAGAGTAGTTACCAGTTGGTGTTTCAGGTATCAGATTAAGGGGTTGTTAGATATCTATAAGGGAAAAATATATCATGTCTTCTACCGTGTCAACAAATACCTGGTCAGGGGTGTCGATAATTGGTCTTCTGATTTTTTTTCTTTGAGGAAGTAAAGGAGCTAACTATAATGCTCTAATCTGTCGGATGTAAGCTCTAGTGATTCTTCTAAACTTATTTAACTCTTCGTGAGGAAAAAAGTAAGGTATTTCAGGGTACAAGTGTTCTTCCTCTTCATGTTGAGGTGAGTTACTCGTATCGAGAGTACTCTATGTATGTGCGTTTTCTTGAGAGTGACTAGATATGCATGTGGGGTGTTTTGAATCTATAGGCTTTGCGGAATATTTTGTCAGAAAGATTATTAGCCATTCATTCATTCGGTCCCTCCTTCTAGATCCAATTCTATTGAGGGGTCCGAGATCCCTTTAACTCAACAACAAGAATCAAACCCACTTAAGAGGCCCAATTAGACTCATAAGCGTTTGATGAATGGTAAGGTTCTCCAGATTCATGATCTGGATGGAATTATCGGTGAGATTTAATTGTTATTAACATATCTATATCTATATCTATATATATATATATATATATATTAACCTTTTTCTCAGGGTATGCAGTTCTCATTTGGGTTCTTTTATAACGTATATAGAAAAAGAAAGATAGAGATTTAAACTAGCTGACAGAGGGAATATAACTATGTGTTGGGGGAATTCTCCATTGTAGGATAACCTTTATACCTTACCATGCAGACAAAGAATATCTAAACTACTTAAAACTAGCATTAATACCATTTTGATTAGTAGACATTCAACATTGTCTGATATAACAGTTACATAAAGAAAATATATACATGACAAGAAGCTAGCATAAGAAAAGGTAATTTTCAATGCTCTATTATCAATCACAGGTTAACACAATCGATTTATATTCATCAACTAGAATAAAATAATTGGTGCATCATTATAAGATAACTTTAAATAACCAATACAATAACTCTTACTCAATACAACAACAAATATTGAATCCTAAGACAAATATAATCCCCGTTGGTCCAATCACATTCACATCTTAGATGAAAGAAGTGTCTTTGGTTCTAAACAAAACTTCTTAATTAAAACAAATTTCACATAAATAGTTCTCTTACAAAATTTCAGAAAAAATCTTTCTCTCCAAAACCATCGACCTCTCTAACATACAAAATATTCCTATTTATCATAGATGTGGAGGCCCTCGACTAATGTGGAAATGAGTCTTAGCTCTACACATCGACTATAAAACAATTTATTAACTTAACTAAAACACAGTGTTGGAGTATCATAATGAATACTCTGAAATTGACTTAACAAAAATAAGTGGTTCTTATCACACAAAAAAGACCACGTATTATGACTGAATTTAAAAGCATTTTGCAATTGAAAAATTAAAAAATG
>SNQJ01S0007127.1:77726-110814 GCA_010110895.2 Picea sitchensis
CATCATATAAGAATAACATGTTCCTCACATCCATCACAATGTAAACACAATTTGATCATATTTTAAGATATAGAAAAGAAGTAGGGCCATAATGCAGAGAAATTTAAATGAGTATTTCATCTGAAAGTGAAAGAGAATATGATAAGCACACTCCAAAAATCTCATACTCATGAATGTCAAAGTCTGATAAATAATTAAAGTTGTTCCCTAAAATAGTTCTTTGGGGAGTTGAAAAAGAAATTCTCTGGTTTTACAATGAAATTTGAATTTAAAATAAAAAGTGTTCATCCAAATGGACTAGAATGGGGCTCCCATGGAAATTAAAAACATAGAACTAGAACTGGAAGAAAAAAAAAGAAAAATGATTACAAATCGACTATGAGTTTTCAAAGAATGAAAAGATACAACTGGATGATTTCTAAGCGATAAGTATAGAGAATGGGGATTATGAAAAATGANCTATAACCCCCGGAGTCAACACTCCGCCAGGTGAACTTGTGGGAGACTAAGGGCTCTAAGGAATAAGGCCCCCACATTATTGGGTGCCCCTTAGAATCATCGTGAGCGACTGTCGTAGTCCGCCCTGACGGCATCGTGGATCCTCTCGAACTAGGTAATTGTTAACCTATAGTTCAAGCCATGGCGAGAGTGCTAGTAGGTTGTGGCAGGGCTGCTATCCACACCTCTCCCTCAACCTCTCTAGAAATCATGTGTGGCCCCTTTATTCCATATGTGAGTCTGGTCGGCAAGCTATCGTCAGCCTGCATCATCAACCATCATGTCATAACATGTCAACAACATATCATCAATCAATAAATATCATGGTAAGTAAAACAACTCAAATAGCACACTCCCTGACTCAATCCAGAGTCCAAGGGTTCTGTTGATGCCTTTGCATCCTCCAGGTCAAAAACCATGCACACTCAAATAAACTGAGTCAATAGCACCTGTCTACATCAAGTAGTAAAACATCACGTCGTCTATCAGAACGCACCATAATCAAGCATAAATGTATTACTATCAGAAAAGTCTAGATCACTTGCGAGCAAGTGTCCTCAAATAATAAGTTTTCTAAGTGCGCCAGAGCGGGATGTTACAGAAATAAAACACATGTCAACGAAATAGCTTCCAGACATACTCATTGTGGTAAAAGCCACGAAATTCATAATGAAATTTTGTGTCAACAAAATAAAAAAAAACGCAATCTTGTATAATTTAAAACATTGTCATCAAGTGAAGAAAAAAAACGCAGAGAGTGTTAACTGTTCGCCATGAGAAATAATTAAAATACACAGAGGTAATGCCAGGAAGTCGCAGAGACAAATTAATAGAAAACACGGGTGGATATAAAGCACAGAGATGAAATTCATGGTTTAATAATGAGAGGGTGGAGCATTCAATGAAGAATGCAGGTAAAATATTAGTGGTTGAATAAAACTCGTGTACAACAACAATGAAGGTTACTTGGTAGATTCATGGAAGGAAAGGGGTATGAACTCTATTAAGAAAACTCTCAGCTGTGAAACATTGTTGGGGTAAATGCCAAGAAATCGTAGGAAGAAAGCGTTGAGATATTCAACAAAACACAGAGACCCTCAGCACAAGAAGGTGCAAGACAATCGATAAACTAGGAAAAATCAACAAGGTATACGGCTGGACAAACTATCCTTCACATCATCATCCATGCACAAAAAAGAAGGGCATTAGAATCTATAGGTCATTATGCACTGAAGTGATGATCGTTGATTCGACTCCTGGTCGACTTCTTAGGCGTGGACTGAAGAACTAGGGATGACGAAGAAATAAAAAGCAGAAATCTTCACAACAAATCAATAAAACCAATAGGACAGTCATGACATTCAGGGATCAAATTCCAAGGGAATCAAGTCAAGCAATGACCTGAAGGCTAAGGGGAAAATTAAATTCTCAATTAAAATGCTAAGTCAACACCTTCTTTACATAGTTAAAAGTATAGAATTCAAAGTGTAAATTCAGTAGCAATCTATTATGCATAATAATAGCATGCAGACCGTATCCCAAGTCGTATTCTCTGAGTCATTTTCCCATGCGCTCCTTGCCACTCCCCCTTTCCAACTGATAATACTTCATTGGTACCTCCCAGCCAACGCTAGGGGTACTCTTCTTCCCCCTTCGCCCCACGAGCCGTAAAGGGGCCACACACACTGAACCAGAGAACTGCTAGCTCCCAGCTCGCCTCACAAAGTTGAGGTGCCACTCCTCACCGAGATGGGTATCCCAACTCTCACAAGCTAAGTCAGTCAAGTCTAAAATTTTGTAGTGTAAAGTCTCCCATGACCGAAGAGATCCATCCTTCTCCTCCTCCCTCCTTTATAAGAATTTCTAGGTCACTTCTTTTCGAAATTCCCATATAATTTACTGTTCAATAATTTAATTAAGAAAAATCCTCCCCATACATGTGTCACCCATCCCCTTCATTGCACCAGAAATTAATTTCATTATTTATTTAATTATTCCTATTTCCCTCACCCACCTAAAAGAAATCCTAGAATCGCTCCTAGGTGTACCCTTATTCTCTTACACAATTTAATGACTTTCCCCCATACTAATTTATTAGTTGAGTTCATTTTAGAAATCACTTAAAGGAAAGAGTCCTTGCTAAGTTGGTCATTCCTATTTTTTCTTATGTTTCCTTTTTTCTTTATGTTTCCCCCTTTTTCCCTTAGTTTCCTAATTATTTTAAATTTCCCTCTTTCCCTTTTTATCTAAACTCAAATTAGTAAGTGTAGAAAATTATCTTTTTCCCCTTTTTCTTTTAATTAATGAATTTCAATTAGCATGTGTAACAAAAAAATCATTACCCTTTTAAATTTTTCTATCTCTCAATAATTTCATTTTAATAATTTAATCAAGTTTATTACCCCCCTTTCGCCACATGTTTAATGATGATTATCATTATTTTTATTTTGTTTACCACAAGTATTACTTTAGACCTAGATTTTAATTTTCGAGGTTGGGCGACATTTTATTAGGGAAATTGTTTTTAAATATTTCTTAATGCGACATGTCCTTCAGGACGCACCAGGTGCTCCAAGTGTGTCACTCACCTCATTTTGTTTCCCTTGCGCAACGTTCCTTTAGGATGCACTACGTGCTCCAAGGGTGCCACCCCTTGCGCAACTTGCCCTTCAAGACACACTACATGCTCCAAGGGTGCCACTTGCCTCTTCACTGACTTGGTAGACATCAAAAACCCCTAGAGTCAATACTCCATCAGGTGATCTGGTGGGAAACTAAGGGCCTCTAAGGAATAACTCCCTACCTTATTGCACACCCCTTAGAATCACTATGAGTGACTGTCGCAGTATACCCTCATAGCTTCGTGGGTATTGTTGAACTAGGTAGTTGTTAACCTACAGTTTGAGCCGCGATGGGAGTGCTAGTAGTCTCTGGCAGGGATGTTGTCCATGTCTCTCCCTCAATGACTCTGGTAATCATGTGTGGCCCCTCTATTCCACATGTGATTCCGGTCTAAAAAATATTGTTAGCCTACATCATCAACAAATCATGTTATAAATGAGATCCATAATCATAACATCTAATCAAATGCACATATGTCATATATACAACAATAAAACCTAATAGTCCACTCCCTAACTCGATCCGAAGTCCAAGGGTTTCATCGATGCCTCTGCATCCTCGAGGTTCAAAATCCTGCACACTCAGGACAATAGAGTCAATAACACTTGTCTAAGTCAATACAAAAAATAACATATATTCACATCCATAATGCCACATAATCATAATCAACGACCAATAGTATAATAATGTGGATCACTTGCAAGAAAGTGTCCTCAAAGAATAAGTTTTCTCCGTACATGCAAGAGAAGGATGTCACATACACCCCCTCTTGGTCTAAACTTTGTCCCAAAGTTTCACAGTAAAAAGTGCCAAAATAATGTGTATCATAGTATCACAAGACTATCTATCCAACAAAAATGGAAACTGTTGGCGCATATCATATGTGTCCTCCGAGGTTGTTGAGTGCAAACTATAGATATCCCTTTGGACCTTGACCTCGTCTATTGTTTGATGTCGTAGCAGTGGAATGCAATGATCCAGGATGTGGATCGGATTAGTCATGAGCGCACCCTCATCCGACACCCACAAGGTGCTCAAGTCAAACATGTGTAGGATCACTAATCATAATGTCTCAATAGAGACGTGAAAGACATCATGCATACGCCTCAAGAATCAGGAAAATCTAGTCAATAGGCCATAGGCCCCTTCCTCTCGACAATATCGAAAGGTCCCATGAACCTAGGAGAGAGTTTAGATCCCTTTCCAAACTTGATCAAACTCTTATCCGGAAGACTCAATCGCCAACTTCGTAACTACAGTCAACACGATGTGCATCGACATAAATCTTTTGTCAATCATGTGCTTCTTTTATCCTTTGTATTATTTTTTTCATTTTCTCTTCCATTTCTTGGATCACTTCTGGTCCCACCAGGACCCTATCCTCAAGCTGATCCCAACTGAAAGGCCACTAGCATGGTCGCCCATAAAGGAACTCAAAATGCGCCATATTAATGGTGCTTTAGTAGTTGTTGTTATAAGCAAATTCTACCAATGGCAAGAATTCTTCCCAATGCTTTTGTTGGTCCGTCATGTACATGCGCAACATGTCTTCCAAGGTTTGGCTCGCTCGTTTGGTCTTCCCATCAGTCTCTGGGTGATACGCAATACTTAAAGTTAAGTTGGGCTCCCAAGGCCTCTTGGAAACTAGTCCAAAATTGTTGTGTAAACATTGATCCTCAATCAAATATAATCCTCTTAGGTAGACCATGCAGCCTCACACAAACTCATTGATAAAAAACTCTAGCTATTTTAGGTGTTCGATACCTCATACACACAGGGATAAATGAGCACTTTTCGTCATAGTGTCAACTACCACAAAAATCGAGTCATGTCTCCTTGTCGTCAATGGAAATCCAACAATGAAATCCATCGAAATAACCTCCCATTTCGATTTCAGAATAACATGTGGTTGTAGTAATCATGTTCGATGTCTATGTTCAGCCTTTACCTGCTAACATTCTAAACATCTGGGTGCATAGTTAACTATGTATACCCTCATTCCCTTCCATAAGAATAAGGGTTTAAGGTCCACCCTCATATTCGTGACTCTTAGGTGATCCATGTGCACTACTCTGTGAGCCTCGTTTAGGATCAATCTCCTCAACTCGTCATTTGGTGGTCCGTCAATTCAATTTTTAAATATTAGTAGTCCATCGTCGTCGAACGTAAATCCTTCAAATATTGGTACGATCATTGTGTTACATCCGATAAAATCCTTGACTTCTTTCTACCAGTCATAGTCGTGTTGTAAAGTTAGAATATTTTCACATATATTCGTTTGAAGAGGCAACAACGAAAATATGTGAGGTCTCTGACTCAATGCATCTGTCGCTCGGCTCATAGTTCCTTTTATGTAATAAATCTCAAAATCGTACTTGCTAAGAAATTTTGACCAATGGCATTGTGGCGCGTTCAGGTCGCTTTCTGTAAAGATGTGATGTAGTCCGCATTGATCCATCTTTAGTTCAAATTTTTCATCCAACCAGGTAGTGTCTCCAAACTTTGAAGGCATAAAAAATTGCTAACAACTCCAAATCATGCATCGCATAAGTCTTCTCACGCCTTCTCAACTTCCTCGAGATGTAATTCATCACTCGATCATCTTGCATCAAGACTCTACCTCAACCTTGTTTGGATGTGTCAATGCATACCAAGAAGTCTGTGTCCATGCCAGGGACCTTTAGTATCAGTGTCCTTTTCAATGGCTCCTTGAGCCTTTGAAATGCTTCCGCGCATTTCTCGGTCCCAACAAACTTCTTGTTCTTCTTCTGTAATTCCGTAATTGGATTTGATATCTTAGAAAATCGCTTGATAAACCATCAATAGTATCCTGCTAAACCCTTAAAGCTACGCACTTCTGGGACATTCATCAACACAGACCATTCCATAATATCCTTGACCTCTGCTGGATCCATGGCGATACCTTCGTCAAACATGACATGCCCTAAGTAGTGAATCTTTGATTGATAAAACAAGCATTTGGACAACTTCCCATACAATTTGTGCTCTCGCAGACACTGTAGTACCAAGTGAAAGTGATCATCAGGCTCCTCTATCGTTTGAGAGTAAATCATAATATTGTCAATGGATACTTGGATGAGCTTGTCCAGGTACTCATGAAACACCCCGCTCATCAAACTCATAAACACCCCAGGGGTGTTTGTCAGTCCAACAGTAAAACAGTAAACTTGTAATGTCCAAAACTCGTCATAAAGGAGTTCTTAGGGACGTCATCCTCCTTGATCCGTAACAAGTGATACCCTAATCACAAATCGATCCTTGAAAACACCATCACACCCTTCATCTGATCGAACAGATAATGAATCCTCTGCAACAGATACTTATTCTTGATCGTTTCCTTGTTCAATTAATGGTAGTCAATGCAAAGTCTCCATGACCCATCCTTCTTTCTTATGAAGATAGTAGTCACACCCCACAGTGACACACTAGGACGTATAATTCCCAGGTCCAACAACTCCATTAGTTGCATTATCAACTCCTATAACTTCGAGGTCGACATACGATAAGGCATTTTGGCTATCGATTTAGTCCCCGGTTTCAGGTGTATGGTAAACTCCAATTCCCTCTCTAGCAACATCTGAAGTAACTCCTCCAGGAAGATGTTTCCAAGCTCTCTCACCACCGGAAGGTGTTCTATACCTTCCACTACTCCCTTTTCATTTAACATAAGGATATCATAAAGCTCACATCCCTTGCACATGCTCTACCATAACTGCAAGGGAGAGATAAAATTCAGGGAAAATCCCTGGTTCTGACCTACAATCACATGTCTTTGTCCCTCATCATCGACCAAGATCAACAGTTTCATCTTACAGTGGAGTATCGCCTCATGCAATTCCATCTAATCCATACTAATCAAAACATCATAAGATCCTAAGATCCTGACGTACAAGTTGGCCCCAGTGAAAAAATCTCCCAAGTTAAGGGCACAGTCCGTAACCTTTCCTCCAACCTTCTATTTGGCTCCTACAGCCATCTCTACAAAGATAAACTCATCCTGTTTGACTACCAAAACCCTAATCCTTTTTAGAACTGCACTAGAAATGAAACTCTTTATAGCATCGATATCTATCAAAATACTAAGGGTCTGGTCAATGATGATACCTGACATATCGAGCACATTCGACTGGTGCTCTGCGTGGAAATTATTCACCGCTACATGAATCTAATGGGCCTTTCCCAAAACTCCCATGTTAGGGGGTTTGGCTGATCTAGATCTCTGGTCCTCTCCACTGGGAAATAATGTTGGTAATGTGGCTCCCCACATTCCAACATATTTTCTTTGGTCCAGTAATCCTGGTACCCGAAGTAGAAGTTGGATCCTAACATTGAGGCCAACACGAACTTGTTGACCTAAAGTTTCTTCATATTAAGGTGTGGAGCATACTGAAGCAATTCCATAAAAAAGGCCTCGTACTCGGGAACCATGTGACTTCCTTGTTGCAAGGCATCGAACTCATTGAGCTGACGCTCAACAAATTCCTCAAAAATATACCTCTCCTAGAACCGTTCGTCTAACAGTTCCCATGACACATCATCGACAGCCATGTCCAAAAGTGTCAGGAGCATCTTTCTCCATAGAAGAGCACTCCCCTTTAGTTGAAACACCACCATGCAGACCTTCATGTTGGAGGTCGTCATCACAAATCATGAAGCACAATTCCTTGCTCTACAACCATGCCTCAATGTCACATCCATTCACGACACTAGTTGACTCGAGAAATCAACTCTCTCAAGTTCTCAGTGGATATTAACGGTATTGTATAGGGAGCGCTATGGACCCTCAGGGGTACAGGTGCCTTGGCCTCATCTCAATACCAATGGTGAATCAAGGCCCTTTGAAATTACCTGGAAGGTCCTCGTCAGACCATCATCATCCCTTACAACAAGCGAATCTAGCCCAAGGACTTTTTCTTCCCTATGGGGGTTCAACTCCGATGGTGTGGGAACTTTTGGAGGCATAGCACCTCCTTCCACGGGACCACGTTGCGAACCTTTGAGGCGTCCTCTAAATGCAATCACCACATAGACACATTAAGGTTTTTAATGAATGCAAGGGTTAATACTCACAGGTTTACTATAGTGGAAATCCTGGTGATCCACAGTTGCAAGGTTGAACCCGCTCTGATACCATATGTAACGCCCCCAATTGTTACAACTAAAAGAAAAGCTAAATGCACATTTTTTTTTTTTAAATAGGATGACCACAATGATTGCAGTTAAACAACACAACTGAATGGAGAGAACCATGCTCGCCGAACATGCAACAGACAACAATGACTTAATGCATTAGCACATTGAGCAACTGGGCGAACATGCGGAAATCAAAATAGATAGAAACAACTCCCCGCCTGACACAAACACGACAATGCCTACACACTAAAGTACAACACCCACATATCCAAGAAACATGTCGACACGACACGAGATGGCATCACTCAAACTAAAATGTGCAAGCTCTTAACGACTTCCCCAACAAAATCTAATGTGGATGGATTAATAGTATCCTTCTACTCACTAATTCCAATAGCTGCAAGCATCTGGTGTTTATGGAATCGGTCTCCAAAATCGAGGGCCTAGCATGCGATAATCCATTACTGGTAAATCAAAGCCCATACATTAGGAAATGTAGTAAACTTCTTAATTAAAATATGCATTTACCAAATGACATGGTCCTTCACATTCAAACACAACATCACTCCAAAACACGGTCATACACATAAATTCCGTGACCACAATAATATAATGGAACTATTATAAATTTTCCAACAAAATTACAATGTCAATTTACATCATTTTTATAATTTGAACACATTATTCGGAAATACCCTTAAAGGCACAAAATTCCTCATTGCGATTAAGATTTTGAATATATATATATATGAACATTAATATTCAAATGAATAGAATTCAAATTGACATGAATTCTTAATATTCAAACTAATGGAATACAATTGACATGAACATATTCCTTTGTCCACAATACTTAGTTTTGGGAGTGAACATATTATACCAACTAACCTTCATGGAATTAACATGTACTATTCATCATTTAACAAGGTATTAACACTAATCTAAATAATTACAATCGTTGTTAGCAACCAAGTAGTGCTCAATAATAATTGTTGTTGGATCTAGAGTTAAAACGTAGTAGTAAAGGAATCAAAGGTCCATTCAATTGGCATTGGTTGAACATAGTAGTTGAACTCTTCCAAATTCAAAATGCCAACTTACCAACCCTATCCATTATTCGTAGTATTTATCTCGGTTTATTAAAAATTTAATTAAGGTTTTGCTATAAAAAAAAATCTAATAAATTTTCTATTAATCGATGTATTTACTGTCTTCGTTGGCCATGATTATATTTACTATTTTTAATACCTCTCCATACATTCCTTACTTTTAAATATATTGTTGTCAAGGAAATAACAAAAATAAAGAATTTAACAAGGGAATAATGATACAATTCCCTGCCTAATTAAGGGATTAATCAAATACATTCTTTGTCTCATTAATTCATTGTCATAAAATCTATATTTTTGTCCTTTAACTGAATAATATAATCATCTTTCTATTTAAACTGGAAAAACCATAATAAATTGGTTGTATAAACATTACCCACTCATTGTCTAAAGTAAAAAAACTATGTGAACGTTGGGTGATAAAAACATGAAGTAAAATTCTGTTGTCTGTATAATTTGGAGGGTGTGAAATCAATTTGCTATAAAAACTCGCAGTCAAACTTATAAATAAAAAACATTGGCAGTCACCCTGTATTAACACTGAGAAATTCACAATTGAGTGTTGGTAATTAGCATTAAAAAACTCATTGTCATACCCCGCAAACGACACCTATATCAAATCAATGTCACTACCACAAGGTAGTTATTGAGAATCGTGGCTAAGCCATCTGTATCCCTTGATAAGAATTGGTAATTAGCTGTGTAAATCATTGATGAGAAGGGCCATAGAAATTGGTTGGGGAAAGACTATACACCAACAATCAAACCGCGACAGTGAAGTGAGATGCTCAAAAAATCATGAGTAAGAATTGGGTGGTTATGTTGTTAAATTTTTGGTCAGGATGTGGGCATTCTATGCCATTAAATTCATGAGCCAGAGCTGGAAATTTACGCCATCAAACTCATGAGCAAGAAATAGAATTATGTGGGTTAAAATACATTGTCCAAACAATAGATATAATCTCTATCATAAGTGAATTCATTACGTTAATATATATAATTCGCTGAGTCAATAACATATATAAATTTATAGAGTTAAAGGTGTTCTACAAGGAGGTAAAACATTTTTCATAGAATTGCTGCCAAACTAAATAGATGGCATGAAATCGAAATAGTTATCCGCGAAATGGATATAAATAAAATCGAAATAGATGCCAAATGAAACATCAGTCAAGGTAAATAAAACATCTATAAACAAAATAGCTACCAGGTATACTCGTCGTGGTAAAGGCCACGAAATTCATAAGGCAATTTCACTGTCGATAAAATAAAAAAAAATGCAGTCTTGTACAATTTAAAATGTTGTCATCAAGTGAAGAAAAAAAATGCATAGAGTGTTAACCGTTCGTCGTAAGAAATAGTTAAAATATGCAGAGGTAATGCCAGGAAGTCGCAGAGATAAATTAATTGAAAACGCGGGTGGAGATAAAATGCAGAGATGAAATTCATGGTTAAATAATGAGAGGGTGGAGTAGTCAACGAAGAACGCAGGTAAAAGATTATTGGTTGAATAAAATTCTGTACAACAACAATGAAGGTTACTCGGTAAATTCGTGGAAGGAAAGGGGTATGAACTCTATCAAGAAAACTCTCATCTGTGAAACATTGTTGGGGTAAATGCCAAGAAATCACAGGAAGAAAGTGCAAATATATTCAACAAAACACAAAGATGATTAGCACAAGAAGGCACAAGACAATCAATCAACTAGGAACAACCAACAGGGTAGAAGGTTGGGCAAACTATCCTTTTCATCATCATCCACACAAAGAAAATAAGGGCATTAGAATATATAGGTCTCTATGCACCAAAGTGATGATTGTCGATTCGGATCCTAGCCGACTACTCAGGCATGCACTCACAAACTAGGGATGAGCAAGAAGTAAAAAGAACAACTCTTCACAACAAATCAATAGAATCAATAGGATAGTCATGACATTGAGGGATCGAATGCCAAGGGAATCAAGTGAAACAATGAGCTTAAGGCTAAGGGGAAAATCAAATTCTCAATTAAAATGCTAAGTCAACACCTTATTTACATATTTAAAAGGACAGGATTGAAATCGTAAAGTCAATAGTAATCGACCATGCATAATAAAAGCATGCGTACCGTAGCCCAAATCGTCTTCTCTTAGTCGTTGTCTCACTGCTCTGTGCTGCTCCCACTTGTTGAACGATGAGACTTCACTGGTACCTCCCAGCCAATACTAGGGGTACTCTTCTTCCCCCGTATCCCCCCGAGCCACAAAGGGGCAATGCACATTGAACCAGAGAACCGCTAGCTCCTAGCTGACCTTGCAAGGCCAAGCTACCGCTCCTCACTGAGCTAGGTATCCCAACTCCCACAAGCTAAGTCAGTCAAGTCTAAAATTATGCATTGTAACATTATGCATGACCGAAGAGATCCATCCTTCTCCTCCTCCCTCATTTATATAGAATTTCTAATTCACTTCTTTCCCAAATTCTCATTTAATTTATTGTTCAATAATTTAATTCAGAAAAATCCTCCCCGTACATGTGTCACCCATCACCTTTGTTGCACCATAAATTAAATTCATTAATTATTTAATTACTCTTATTTCCATCACCGACCTAAAAGAATTCCTAGAATCTCTCCTAGGTGTCCCCATATTCCCTTACACAATTTAATGACTTTCCCCCATACTGATTTACTAGTTGTGTTCATTTTAGAAAGTTCTTAAAGGAAATATTCCTTGCTAAGTTGGTCATTATGCTTTTTCCTTATGTTTTCTTTTTTATGTTAGAAAAACAACACCGTGGAGCAGTAAAATAAAACAAACGTGGAAACAAAGCACAGAACATACACAATACAATAGAGACACAGATTTACGTGGTTCACCCAATGTGGGCTACGTCCACCAGAGAAATTGTCAAGTCCTTCCTTTATTATTATCTAGCATATGAAGGGATACAACCTACAACAAACCCATTGTAACTTCCTCTTATTTCTCTCACAGTCTCCTATCTCATAATTCAATATTCACCATCAACCATAGCTGCAATACATTTCCCTCATAAAAGAGGGTTTCCTTCTAGGGAAAAAATCCCTAACATAATCTCTATCGTTAGATCTGCGACTTTATAATGAACAGTCCATATTTACAATGAAATTACAATATACATTTACAAGGCAATTTTTCCTTCAGGGGCTTCACCCCCGAACCCCCGCTGGGGGCCCACTTTCCCCCAGACACCCCAGCCAGGGAGATAGCCCCTCGAACCCCACAAAGGGGGTACCCCCCTTCTGCACTCCCCCGCATGGAAGAGTGTACATACTTCTAGGGTGTAAATACTTCATGGGGTATAAACACGGCTGAAAGTAAAAAAGAGCTCTGAATCAGGAAGATAATCAAGCTCCACAACCAACATTTTCTTTTTATTTCCCCCTTTTTCCATTAGTTTCCTAATTCTTTTAAATTTCCCTCTTTCCCTCTTTATCTAAACTCAAATTAGTAAGTGTAGAAAATTATCGTTTCCCCCTTTTTCTTTTTAATTAATAAATTTTAATTAGCATGTGTAACAAAAAAATCATTTCTCTTTTAAAATTTTCAATCCCTTAATAATTTGATTTTAATAATTTAATCAAGTTTTTTACCACATGTTTAATGATGATTATCACTTTTTTTTTTACCACAACTATTACTTTAGACCTAGATTTTAATTTTCGTAGCTCGACGACATTTTATTAGGGAATTTTTTTTTAAATCTTTCTTATCGCGTTATTCTTTCTAAGGCCATCTAGGTTTATTCTCTTACTAGTTATCAATGCGACGTGCCCTTAAGGACGTACTAGGTGATCCAAGGGTGCCACTCGGTTCATTCTATTTCCCTTGCATGATGTGCCCTTCAGGACACGCTACATGGTCCAAGGGTTCGACTCGCCTCTTTTTGTTTCCCTTGTGTGACGTGCCCTTCAGGATGCACTACATTCTCCAAGGGTTCCAAGTATCTTGACTAACTTGGTAGACATAAAAACCCCCTAGAGTCATTACTCCGTGAGGTGATCCCATACGAGACTAAGGGCCTCTAAGGAATAAGGTCCCTACCTTATTCCACACCCCTTAGAATTATCGTGAGTGATTGTCACAGTCTTCCCTCATGACATCGTGGGTATTCTCGAACTAGGTAGTCGTTAACCTACAATTCGAGCCACGACGAGATTGCTAGTAGGCTGTGGAAGAGTTGTTGTCCACACCTCTCCCTCAACGACTCAGGTAGTCATTTGTGACCCCTCTACTCCACGCGTGAGTTTGGTCGACAAGCTATCATTATCCTGCATCATCAACGAATCATGTCATAAATCAGATCCATAATCATAACATCTAATCAAATGCACATATGTCATATATACAACAATAAAAACCAATAGTCCACTCCCTGACTCGATCTGAATTCCAAGGGTTTCATCGATCCCTCTGCATCCTGCACACTTAGGAGAATTGAGTCAATAGCACCTGTCTAAGTTGATATAGAAAACTAACATATATTCACATCCATAATGCCTGATAATCATAATCAACGACCAATAGTATAATAATCTAGATCACTTGAAAGCAAGTGTCCTCAAAGAATAAGTTCACTCAGTGCGTGCAAGAGCGGGATGTTACATTTTGTATATGACAAAGTTAAGAGTTGGGGTTAGAGGTCTATGAGCAGAGTCCTGATTGTGGTCATCTAAAATATCAATGTTTGCTTTTTTGTTTTATATGGGGATATCTGATATGACATAATAAAAAACACTACTACCCAACCCATGGATACTGTTCATCCTACTAGAATTAGGCCACTTCTTTATACCATTGCCAATTATTAAATCTTGAGAACTACAAAGCTTGATTAACTCAGTACCAAAAAAAAAAATCGATCAAATCTTTATAGCTTCTTTTCTAACTGTCAACTAAGACAAGGTCCTCATCTAGCCAAAGAGGATTAGGTTTGGAGTCATTACTTAAAATAATAGCTTGATTGGTTTCATTTCTAGCATTAAAGTCTCCTAGTAGGAGGATACTACCTTCATTTTCATATTGTAGATATCTTTATCTAAGAGTTTGTATGAACAGTTCTTATCGAGATTGTTTTTTGTATATAAACTAGAGTTACTAGGTGCAAAATAACATATTTCTATATAAATATTCTTAGTGTTAATATCATATTTCTCCATCCATATGTACTAATTGAGAGGATCTTTCTTATGAATTCGGATGCGAGGAGAGATGCTTGTTTTTATGTAACATGCTATGCCTCCAATCCCTCTACAGGAGGACTTCTTGTTCCATGTGGACCACAAAACAAATCCTCCGATATGGGACCTTACATTGTTCATGCTCCCAAGTTTCAACCAAAAGAATAATGTCAATGTGACTCAAGCTCTATCTTACTGTAGGCCCTTTACTCCATGGAAAACCACAGTAGTTCCAAAAGAGGATACATAGCGTTTTGAATTCGTATTTATCATTGTCCTTCTGGTCTCTATCCATAATAATATCTTTCTGATTCCTTATTACTACCCTGTTTCCTTCCTTTCTAGATTTATTTACCTTTTAACCTCCTTCCTTAGTTTAGCTTGGCCTTCAAGAATTAGGTCTTCATTTACAGATATTCTAGACCTTTTTAAGCTTGAATGTTTACTAAGTATGTCACATTTATGGGAATAAGAGCTTACCATAACTCAAATCGACCTATCTTTATGTTAAATTTTTTTAGCCAACCGTTTTCCTTCTACAAGGTCAATTGTTTCAATTTGTTATTTTTTTTTTAATTCTTCCTTGACTATTGATAATGTGTCCTCATCTTTCTGTTCTTTTAATCCAAAAATTATGAGGTTCAAGGATCTTTTGTTATGCTCATGATCTAACTCTATGAGCTTATTCATTTTCTCTATATCAAATGTGTGTTCCATACTATTCAGATCCAAATTGTTAATTATCTTGTCTTGCAACTCTTTAATTGTGTCCCTAAGATTGTTATTTTCATCCACATATTCTTGCTTCATTCATCATTTTTGTTCTTGGTTGTTTTTTTCTATTTCTTGTAATCTAGCCTCCATATTGTGTAGTTGAAGTTTGACTTCTCTCTCTTCTCTAGTTGTTTTCTATTGATTCTATAGATTCACGTGAATATTTGTCTATTGATTCTATAGATTCATGCAAACTATCTAGGGTTATTTTTTTAGTCTTCTTGTATTAGATTTCGGTATCAATGGTGAGTTACTCATATTGAAAATAAAAGCAAAGAAATAAGAAAATTGTGCATGGGTTTGAATAGTCACTAAGAGAAACGAGATCCATCTTAGACCCCATAAATATTCATTTAGTAGCACCACAAATATAATATTCATCACCGTGGAGACAATATTCACCCATATATACTCATATTCTTCTTAGATATTTTCTTAAATAGTCTAACCCTCTATGAATAAAATAACAACTTGGTACATATAGATACAACAACTTATACATATAGCTACATCATTTCATATTAAAAAGGATTTTTAATATGGTAGTTAAACAAGTTATAAACTAACTTTTAAGTTTTAATGATGACAAAGATTCATGAGTGTCTAATTGTAAGACTATTATAAACAAATAAAACCATTAATTCCTTAACTACTTCTTCTTAGATATTTTCTTAAATAGTCTAACCCTCTATGAATAAGATAACAACTTGGTACATATAGATACAACAACTTATACATATAGCTACATAATTTCATAGTAGAAAAGACTTTTTAATATGGTAGTTAAAGAAGTTATGAACTAACTTTTAAGTTTTAACGATGACAAAGAAACTTTCATAAGCAACTCTCCTAATTTTTGGTAGTAACTTTGGGAGAAATAACATTATCATATCTTAGGGTCAATTTTCTCGTGATGTCGCTCATCAACGCTTAAGCTCAATAAAGGCTTCTAGGTATTTTACTCAACAAACTATTTTATTCAATTAAAAGAGTTTAGTAGGTTGTAAATGTTATGGTGTGACAATTTATACTTAGCAGTTATATTTACTTTGCAGTTATATTTATATTTATCAAGGTAGAGTGTTTTCAAACTTTTGGTTTTTTATATATCTATAAATTGTTGAAAATTTCATTCGTAACTGAGGAAGTCTATGAGGATTTTCTTGAGATTTGTCTGTTCATTTTTCCGAGGCAATCGGATGTGAATCTAATCCTCGTCCAATAATCATGCACCCAATGATCACAATTTCCAAATGAAGGCCGACGTTGATGAGTAGGTGGCAGGATTCCGATTCAGTGGAGAACACACTTGTTATAAAGGGGGAATCCCTCTAAGACACAAAATTGGATTAAAATGGTCGGAAATACAACTTGCATTGGACATCACAACCTGCACCCAATCATCACAATTTCCAGATGCAGGCCGATGTTGACGAGCAGGTGGGAGGATTCCGACACAAGGGGTAGGTTATTGTGTACATATTGTCAGTCATTTCCACACAGAGGATTGGGGGCCCTCTTCCGACCAGATCGAGCCAGGCTGAAGGCTTGACATGGCGTGTTTTATGTTATGCTAGAAGGTTTGGACATGGTGAATCTGGACAGCATGGTGTCGGTCCTAGTTGATGGGAGCATTGTTGAGGAGGTTGTACTCTGGGGTATTTGAGATGAAGAGCTAGTGACTGTCATCTATGGGGTGTCAGAGCTTTCCCAATCCAGGATAGACTACATGAATGTCACCAAAAGATTGAGGGGTCATAGTGCGAGCAGTGGGGTAATCATAAAGTGCATATCACCTCCGGGTCCCCTTGTTGTAGCACCACGGTGCATAGAGTGAAGGTTTAATGGTGTGGGAAATGTGGTAACTGCCTTCTAGATCCTTCTTTTCCTCTTTCAGGAAGGTTTTTTCATGGACTCAGTGGTATGGAATTTCATGTTTTTGACATTGCTTCAGAAATCCACTAGGGGGTTTTCGTGAACATAAGTCGTTGAAGAGAAATAACACACAGAGGAAGTTGAACTCTCATGCCTTGTAAGTGGCTTCATAGACATTGGGCATTAGTGCGGTAGTCACACGTTTCAAATATGGTTCCAAGTGAACCTGTCAAGGGAATAGGAGCTCGGAATGGGAATCCTTGAATGTTTAAATAGAATCTAATGATTCTTGAAGTGAATCTTCCTAGATTGTACAACAAATGGTAGGAATTCTCACTAGAGGAGTGCCATAAGAGGTAGGCTGAGAAATACATGGGATTCGGTGGAAGACAAGGAAGCTCTTTGGATGAAGGTTCATGGTAATGTCTCAGAAGACACTATATGTAGCAGTGGTAGCAATGGAGATGGTGATGATCTTGAGATCAAGCTTGTGGAATGTAAGGATGATGTTTTGCATAGCTGGGAGCTCTGGTGTGAGGAAGAGGACATTCTTGTCCATTGAGATGGAAAGAGAGAGGTTTTGAATGCATGTTTCGAGGTGGAGTTATGTAAATGGCCATACAGCTGTAACACCTGGATAGGAATGCATGCCCTGGTTTTGAAATGTCATCAAAAAAGTGACTACTATAAACTCACTTTTTTCCCATACTTATCTCTAACACATTGAACCAAAAGTTTCTTTAATTCTTTAATAATTTATCTCCAACATCTTGGACTAAAAATATTCTTTAGACATAGTGCATTGCAGTTCGACAAATATTCTCCGACACATTGAATATGGCGGGCATATTCGCTGAGCATTACTTTAACCGATCCATCGACACCATATAAAGAAATAAACACGACAGATAGCGGGAAATGAGTCGTTCATATATTCCTGGTGGAGGCTGCGATTAGATCCGATTAGACCTCGGTCTGTTCAGTCGTTATCTCCACCACACTTTGTCGGATTTGGCTCCACACGTTGATGTTGCGTTTCCATAAAGCATTACCAAAGTTTGTCTCCAATATTTTTGTTTATTATGTGCCTTTGGGGACGGGTCGATCTATTGCTGTGAAGTCGATTTTTTATTATTATTATTTTTAAAATATTATTATTGGCCTTGTGTGGTATTATTTTCCGATTTGACCGGGGAGTGGAAGGGTGACGGTGGGATGACATCTTAGTATGATTTGGCCATGCTTACCAACTATATCGGGTATTACATTTTGTCTGAATTCATATGTTTCTACTCATTCCTTTTTTTAGTTCTTATCTTCTCTAGCAGTATAAAGGAGGTTTGGTGTAATATTATTACATTTTGTTTGTAAATTTATATTTTTTTACTTGTTCCTTTTTCCGTTCTTACTTTATGGAGGAGGTTATACGGCTTGGTGATGGTGGGAAGCTTATATTTCATAGTAATGTTTTTCATAGTCATGCTTTTAAGATCAAGGTTTGATAGTGGAACTGCCTCTAGTAAAAGAATAAGTTTTTTTTTGTTTTAAGATTTTTTTCTATTAGATGACATAAAAGAACAAGTTCTTTTTGGGGATTTTTTTGGTTGCTTGAAGAACACCTATTTTTTATGTCAATTTTCATGTGGCTCTATTGGATAAAAGATATAGGATTTTCTCTACTTGAGATAAATTCTCTGCTTTTAGTAATCATCTCAAAGAAATTAGGATAAAACATGATTTTAACCTTGAATTTCTTATTAAGATAACTGAGAGTGTGAGAATTATCAATGACAAGGGGATTATAGTTATGTTGTTATAGCTTTGGATTATCAATGACAAGGGGTTTATAGTTATGGTTTTATAGCTTTGGGTGCCTCTTTGTATATATTACAAAACCATAAATGATGATATATATATGAGTCCCTCTTTTCTTTTGTTTAATGACAAGGATTTTATATTCAAACTTTGGACTTCAATGCTAATATTTAATGCATTGAATAGATGTGCATATTACAAAATTGTTGTATCTCATCACATGGAAAATACAATGAAAAATGTTTTTACTATTGCAAATAGAACTAATTGTTAGGTCTACAGAGAAAATACCTTTCTAAAAATATTCATTAGTAGCATCAAATATGAAGAATACCTTAAATACATAAAGAAACACATTGTATTGAAACTTTGACATAGTTGAAACTATATGTATAATTACCTAAATGGACCTCTACTAAACCTATATGTGAGATATTTCATAAACATTATTATCATAACAAAAACATTTATAGGAGGAAGATCTTAGTTAGCATTTAGAAATATATTTACTAAAATTTCACCCTTTTGATCAAGATCACTCAAACCTTCAAATGTTCCCTTTGAGGAGTTCACTATTGTGAATCCCAAACAATTCAAGGGAAACAAAACAAATATAATTCAGAGAAAACATAAATATCTTTCATGGAAAGACCTAATAACACTTCAATTTTGTATAAAACATTAAACTTATAAAAAAAATTAAAGTATGGATCCAATAAGAAATTTAGAAAAATAACTATATTGAGCTATGTGGGAACATTTTAAGATGTTGTAGAGTCATTTATTGTAAGAACTGATGTCAATAAAGAATTATTTACTAACAATAAAGAATAGATTGGATCTCATAACTTATGTTTTTCTCATAGTGGTCTATGTATCTACTTATTTTCATAATGGTCAAGGTATCTATCATAAGTATTGCAAAGAGGTGGTGTTTCAACCATGCAATAAGTTTTATTTCTTGTGTCTTAGCAAATCTTTTTTTGCATCCTTGCCATAGTTTTTACTAATCCTCATTTAGAATAATACCCTTTCTCTCATGGTAGAAAATCTTGTTTTTCAACCTCACTATAGTTTCTATATATCCCCTTCTCATGGTTACCAATGAAAAATTTTCCCTGTAGTTGCTACTAAAGATGTGGTCTCTAGGATCATTTCACTTCAATCTATATTCTTACCAAAATTGTAGTCTATGGTTTTATTATTTGTTGCAAAAGTCATCATAAAACTATTGAATAAATCCATCTCCATCACGTCCAATGTCCTTGTATATTGCACTATTAGATATTATAGAGATGATTGTTTTTACTCACTCTTATGGCATGTGATTTTCAATTTTGATCTTTGATATTGTCAACTGAATACAAATGGTTAAATTTGCATAGTCCCTGAGTTAACTTGTTAAAACATATGTTTTGATGTCCTATGTAGGTGGTACATGTATATTGTTGATGGAATGGATGAGGTATGAGCATAATTTTCTAATGTGGATTAGGATGCTCATTCATTCATGCATATTAATAAAATCAGGGAAATAAATTCTACTAATCATATGTCATAATAAAGTGAATTCTTTCTTTTTGTTAAGTAATAAATGTCCCACATAGAGTTGAAGATAAAACATACTCTCTTTTTTCATAATCCATAAGAATATGCATGACAATTATGTTTAGTTTTCTAATGGGTTTGTCCAATGGGATCTTATGATATAACCATGTTGACCTATGGTCGCCCCATGTCATACTGTGTTCAAACATCTCAAGAAATGTTGCAATCCTAGATCATCATCGTCGCATAGTGTTCAAATGTTTCAATACATTCTTAGGTATGAAATTCACATACAAAGAAATTTCCACCCATTATAGATTTACCATTGATATTGTGGCATAAATGGCCACTACAAAATGTTTAATCTCCTCTATTATTCTTCAATATCCCACTCCTATATTATTTTCTCATCTATGGAATAAAAAAAATACCAAAAGAATGGAATCCCTTCCTTTTCTAGTGGCCCAATATTTAACATAGCCTCCTAGTTGTCTAGGGTTATGGTTAGGGTTAGGGTTTTTTCATGCCTCAACCCTCAATTAGTGCTATGGATTTTTACCCTCTTGAATTGTTTTGAAAATTCACACATAACTATACTCACATGTGTTAGTAATGGTGGTTGGCGTGGCATCCATCCATGCAAGGTAGTACAAATTGTCATAAATTTTGCATACAAATTATGATGGAGGTTATTTTCACATGGTTGGAAATATTTAGTTGTGTAGAAAAATTTCAAGGTGATAGGAACTATTATTACAAATATTTTACCCCAAAAAGTGTCATTAATTCCTCATATAGGATCTGAAATTTTTTGGAACCTATTTCACCAAACAAGGACCTACCCCTAAAATGGGCCTTGCAAGAGTGTTCCTCCAATATTTTAACCCAAAAAGTACCAAGATAGATGAATTTTTTTATGATGATCCATTCTAGGTCATCTCCTGTGAAAAATGTTTCAAATAGAGGTGCCTCCTAAGTGTTTTTCTTTATCTTCTGAAGTTGATAATTGTAGTTTCTACACATATTGTTACTTCCCTTGATCTATTTTCAATGATGTTGTGCCAAGTAGATCCATCATTGGATGGTATCCATACAATAGAAATAGGTGGAACCCAAACTAGGTATCATGTGATGTATTGGGTATGTGATATTCTCATATCTTTCTTAGTTTTTGATTGATGTGTGAAGTCCACATCATGGCAAGTGGTAGTGGAAACATTGAAACTGTTCCAATTAGAAGAGGGAATGATAGTAGATTATGTGGGATGAATGGATATTTCTAAGCAGACTGCGGATGTTTGAAATGGAAATAATACTTCAGCTTAAGGTGGGGAAAGAACTAGCTTGGGAGTCTTTTTATAAGGAATATATGGAGGAGGAGGAGGATACCACGATTGAGTTGAGTGTTGAACATGATCTATTCTAGCAATGGGATATCTATGTTGCATATGTATGTGATGGAGAATCTCAATGGATTTAATAGTGTAGGGAGTAGATAGAAAGGCATGAGAAATGATTACCATTATGATAGGTTATGCTGAATGAGCTATGTGAGCATAGTGAGTGGTGTTTGCATGGTCATAATTGATTCATAAGGTGTACTAGTTTTCTTAGGAGGGTTGGAGACTTGGTGTTTCAAGGTGTGTAAATATACCACAAAATGGGAGTTTGTATTATGGAAATGAAACCAATGTTGGGTGCAATATAAGGGTGGTTCTAGAAAAAGAATGAAGATGAGAGAATTTGTTCTCATTGAATTTTAGGTTTATAGTTAGTGATTTGGAAGGAAGGAAGATAGGTATGTTGTGTAAGTCTACATTGCACTACTAGATAATGGAGTAAGGCATGATCAAGGGTGTAACTCTCACAAAAGGTCACTTCATGAAAAAAGGAGTGGAGAAAACTAGAACTAAACTTAATAATGAGAACCTCTAGAAAACTAAAACTAAAATTAATAATGAGAACCTCTTTGTAGTCATGGATTTGGAGGTGGATCCAAAGTTGAGTGAATATTTCAATATATTGATGTAGACTTTGATTAGGAGATTGGAAATGTTTCAACTATTGGCACATAAAATATCAACTAGACACAAGAGAATAAAATTTATGTGAATGTCATAGTATAAAACATCTGAAGTCTTATTGTACTCCAAAAGTGGTTTGGAAGAGTGGGTTGCAGTTAATTTCCATTTATATTTCCACCATGCTAGAGATATACCTTTTAGATAGAATTATATGATAGAGAGGAACTGAGCTCTGATGATGCTTATGGAAATCTTGAAGTAGCCATTTAAGCTAGATATCCATAAGTCCATAATGTTTCCCTACATTTTTTCACCATATTTTGATAGAGATATGAATGTGTCTAGCTATAAAAAGGGGGTGAGAGCATATGTGTGTGCACCTAGTATCTCAATGAGGGAAAGAGAAAGTTAGGTTGATGGAGAAAATGAAATTTTTGTGGTACAAAATTTATGATCTTGGATCATGGCCTCTTCATACTAGTCTACACACTAAAATATTTCCAACAGTACAAAAATAACCTCAATCAATGTTTGTATGCATAAGTTATGTCTTCCATAAGTTCACTTACCCTGTTGACCACCATCGTATTTAGTGGATTCCATGTCAACCCCGTTACTCACACATATGGGGCTAGTTAGATATGGATTGTCAAGAATATGTCAGAGACTCCAAAACCCTAACACTAATTGAGGGTTGAGGCATGTAAAAACCCTAAACCTAACCCTATATGAATATCACACTATGTTAAATATTAGTCCACTAGGAAGAGAAGGGGTTCCATTTTGGGGGTATTGTTATTGTTCCATAGTTGAGTAGAGCATATAAGAGTGGGATATATCAGCATAATATATTATGTAGAATAGTGTGTGGAAGTGATTCAATGCATGGCTTCCATGGAAACTCCATAGTGATTGCTCATTTATTTGTACTTGCATTTTATAACCAAGAAAAATAGAGCAGAGAATAGGCCCTACCTTCTATATAGGTTTTCTTTTGTATTAGGTGTTAGTCCCTAAAGTTGCCCTCGACTGCTAAGGGAAAGCTAGGGCATCATTGATTTATTGCAAAATCATTTTGAGGGTTTTATGATTGGTTTTTTTTTAGTAAAGTGGTTTGAAACTGGTTTCAAGGTAACAACACAATATGAAAAACAAGATTAAAACATAGTATATCCCATTGACTGAATAATAGGTAAACACACAGATGGATTAAACCAATTAAGAAAAAGGAAGGTGAAGCCTTCAATTTGTCAACTTCACTAGAATTCTTGCCTCAAAATATCATAAAGAAACAATATGTTCAGCTTGATATCAAACTTGAAAAATAATCTTTACAATAAAATTTTCACTGTATAAATTAACAGTCAAGAATCAAAAGCATTGTATGAATACAAGCATGAATAAAGAAATAACAAAGTAGAAAAAGAGGGTCTAACCATCCATATGCCTTTTCTATTAAGTGTCAAATTGAACATAATGCCTTTACAATGTGCTTCACAAAAGGTCCCTTGGGTCTCCAATTTTTCGACCTCTTCCTCTCATTCTACAGAGTTTATATAGAAACAATAGATAATAATCAAGATCCAAAAGAAATGGATATGAAAACCTCCTCATATATGTTTAGTTTATTGTTTCAAATAATCAAGGAGAAGATCCAATCTGATCTCCAATTCAAATTGATGAGGTGGCTTGTCAACTACTGTCCATGAGATTTTTTAGGAAAACAAATCTGGTAAATTCCTGAAAAATAGGGTCCAACAATCAATTCGACTCTCTTAAATGGTAATAGTTAGGTAAAAACTGAGAGAGGTTTTTGTGAAGGGGGATGTTCCCAACAAAAACCTCTTTTGGTTTTATAAAATTCATCTCCATCTATTTTGCAACCTCTCTCTTGAAGAAGACTAAAACAGGAAAAAATAATAGAGTATTTCTTGTAGCTTATCAAAAAAATAGCCCTCAAAGATCAATTCGAATATCTTAAATGGTGGTAGCTATGTAAATACTGAGATAGGTTTTTGTGAAGGGGAATGTTCCCAACAAAAAACTCTTTTGGTTTCATCAAATTCCTCTCCAGCTATTCTGCAACCTCTCTTGAAGAAAAAGACTAAAACAGGTAAAAATAACAGAGAATTTCCTGTAGCTTTTATGGTTCTTCTTTTAATGATTATTTATGTACTAGAGACACTCTTGTATTTCGTTTTAGATCTTCTTTTTCATATTCATAATGGTCTTCTATCACTATGACACTACTCAACATCACCTGATTTGTAATGAGGGTTTTCTACCCATGTCTTGATGTTCATGTTCTTCATCTTCAAGGCAAGAAAATAGAGTATAGGCTAGATGTAGCACCAAGCTGCTGTAGGATGTTTTAATTGTACCCTTGCATTCACCAGTGAGCATTTGTATCTCTTCACATTCCCTACTTACAAGACTTCCTTGAAGAACATGCAACTCTTGCTCTTTCCCAATCTTTCCACTCATGAACTTGCATGACAGCTAAAATATTTCATAAGCTATCCCATCATTTCTCATAAATCTCTCACTGATAATTTCAACAAAGTTCGCTTGTATGACCACTTTTGATTTCCAGTCTACCTGTGCAACTAACAGAAGACCAAATGAATATGATTTGGGTTCATCATAATGCATGATGCACCTTTCTGGAGTCATGGAAGACAAAACCCCACAATCTACGAAGATACAAATCTATCCCCGAGATAATGATGCCAGGGGACAGTATCTCTGTTCCACGAGGGTTTGCTCATCATGTTTCCAGTTTTTCAAAATTTCTAAAACCCTGGCAACCCCTTGACGTGAAGATATCATGGCATCATCTAGAGGCAGGTAAGAAAACTTCATATTTTCCCAACAAATGTTATCGTTGGTGGATTCTGGATGCTTTTCTTCATTGAATCCTTATGACAAACCATGATTCTTTCCCCCTCTTATGATTTGCAGGTTGTAGCTTCAAGTATGAAACAATCATATGAAAAGCTTATTCGCACTTCGATTGTTGAGCAGATGATACAAGAGATGCAAAAGTCTGCTCACGATTCTGCTTGGCAATTTTGCTTGTTCATATATTGGCCATCTTATACAATGTGCTATGCAATGGAAATTACCGCGGGGTTTTCCATCATGTCAAACCCATTTTAACATTCGCAGAACCTGGAACCAAGTACGATTTGGATTTTGAGCTTGAGCATTGGGTAATGGAAACCCTTTGCACTGTGTTCCCATGTTGTCAATAACCACAATGCATGAATGTTCACTCTGTATTCTCCATGAAATTGGGCATTCAATTGGGCATTCTTTGTGTTTTATCTCTCATGATGACTCGATTGGGATTGCACGTTGTTGTTGATGGTATTGTTGACATGTTTCAACCATAATAAATCTTTCACCTTCATTATGAATGACAATTATCAGAGTAGATGGAAATGACTTTTGTTTACAAAAACTAATTCTTTGAGAACAGATGGCAGCGATCTCTGTTGATAAGACAAATTGTCTTCAGCCAGGATAACTCCTCCTTGTTGTGGCTTGGTGTGGTGCTAGTCTTTGGCTTGACTTGTGCATTTTTTATTTGAAGATTGCATGAACCAGCTCCAAGGCTTCTGTAACTAGCACCCTCGGGTTTTGAATTTGCCACTTGTAATCTGTTAGTGTATAACATTCCTCTGAGAAAATACCTGCGCCTAAATTCAGCAAAATCAAACAGGTATAATATAATGATCATTGAGAATTGGGTGATTTTAAAATGAGAGCTTCGTGGGTACAAAGCAATTGGATTATGAAACGGTTTGAATCAGTAAATGATTCCAAGTTATTATGGACACATGCGAACTCTCAGACCACGATTCGTGTCATCATAATGAAATCTGGATGATAGGCGCATATCAAGGAATAATAATTTTGGCACTACAAGAATAACCTTTTTCCCATAGCACTATTAATGACTTAGAAAAATTTGAATTTGTGAAGTTCAAATAGGCATATAAGGTGACACCTCATTTAAAACCATGTTTTTCAATTTCAAACTTGAATAAACTATTCAAAAACTGAAATGCAAACCATAAGACACTAAAAACAAAGATCAAAATCAATTGGAAACATAAATTGAAGTGTAGGTAAGAAAGGTTTAGAATAAGGGTTTCTCACTAAACCAAGACCAAATTAGAGACTAGCATTAGGTTTCCTAGGTCACATCCTGTGTTCATTTTTTTATGGTGTGTTCATTTTTGTGTTTCCTTTCATTTTGATTTCATTTAGTTCCTATTGATCACAACACTAGTAATATTAAACCTAAGGTATAAGGTAATCAACTACATAATAAAATATTTTAGGGTGAGTGCATGAAGTTGGTGGATGATAAATTGGCAATGAAGTGAGAAGCAGTCTGCACTGGTAGAAATGCATGTGTGTTTATAGGAACATCCACATGTTCTTAATGTGATAGGTTCAACAAAACTTGAACCTCCAATCAACAAGCCACATAAGCACGTTAAAAAATAATGTGTGTGTGCTCTCAAGAATGTGCACACATTCTTGAGAAACACGTGTACAAGAACATGTGTGTGTTCCTTAGAAAAAATGAAATAAATAATGTGCACGGGATTTAGGAACACACATGTGTTCCTAAAGAATGAATGTGTTATTAGGAACATGAATTTGCACATGTTCCTCTTAGCATGAAATCTCTCTCTCTCTCTCTCTTTCTCTCTCTCTCTCTCTCTCTCTCTCTCTCTCTCTTCCCCCATCTCCCTACCTCCATCTATCTTCCTCTCTCTCTCTTACCGCTCTCTCCCTCTCTCTCACTCGTTGCCTCCCCCACTCTCTCTCCCTCTTCATATCTCTCTTCCCCCTNCACTGCTACAACCTTTTTTTGGATTAACCATTTCTTAAATGATTTATATGCAGACATAAAGGAGACCCATATCTACAATTAAAAAAAAAATGGTTTTAATCATGTTAAGACCCTCTTAGCCCACACAAACAAAATATGTGTAATTTCAGGGATATGTTGACTATGATAATTTAAAAAAATATATAAAATTAATATTATAAATTTCCAAAAATTACACGGCACAAGAAAAATGGGTTCTCTACAAGTATGCAAGTTTTTGGAATGAAATTCCATCATTAAGGTACTCAACACGTACACGAACAAAAAAATATACCTTATATTTTGTTGGAAAAATAAG
Organism: Picea sitchensis; assembly: GCA_010110895.2. Taxonomy (NCBI): domain Eukaryota; kingdom Viridiplantae; phylum Streptophyta; class Pinopsida; order Pinales; family Pinaceae; genus Picea; species Picea sitchensis. The sequence continues at coordinate 105,554 of SNQJ01S0007127.1, forward strand.
ACACCACTATTATAAAAAAACAAATTTGACATAGTTACTCACAATTTCTATGAATAAAAGTTGTATATTTATAAAGTTGATTCAATTTCCTATGTTTCATATTCTTACACCATATTAAAATTCATTGTAAAAGTACCTTGAATAATCCCTCCAATTTAATAGATTGATGTTTTTCCAGGTGTGCGTTGCCACTAACGCGTCATGAGAGACCATCATTAGCTTGCACTCACCCTTAAAATCATTGTAATATCTATTGTGAAGAACTATTCTAGTGGAATATACATGGTATTTTGTAGATCATATTGGGATCAAATAAATTTTATTTCATTTTTTTGTGGGAAGTTGCAGGATCCCTAAATTGGCTTAAGAAGGAGTTTCAAACCATAGCCATGGTAGATGGTCGTAGTCATAAAAAGCCTATATATGAGGAAGAGGAAATATTTTAAAATCCAAAAAATTGAAGTCCCTGATATATCTCACAACATGGTCCTCCACATGAAATATTTAGAAAACAATTTTCAAATTTTCAAATAGATTGGTGGCTATAATTCAGAAGTTGGACCAATTGAGAAATCATGATATAATGAAGAACCAAGAAAAGAGATGAAAAAATATCTATAGAAATAGAGAGCAAGTTATAAAGTCATAAATTCTTCGCAATCTATGTTTAAAATGTAAGTGAAATTGGACATCAAATTGTACCAAGGAAATATTTATGTTTTTAAGTTCAATCATTTGTTGCAACATTTAGAATTTTATTTCAATTTTTATAACATAAGAGAAGATATTTTTTTTTTTTTTTTTGAATTAAAGTTAAAGTTCCATGCACTAACTTGGTGGGAAAGACACATATACACACTTACACACTTAAGTTGGAGGGTGATCCCCCATTAAGTAAGTTAGAGACATTTAAAACCCTAACCAAGTACTTGTTCCACCCTATTTGGTATGTAGAGGACCAATGGGCCAATTGGCATCACCTCATGTAGAGGAAAGAGTAGAGAGTGTGTGTACACCACTATGTTCCAAACTATGGTCATTGTGTTGTGTATATCTCCCAATGACCCCGATATACTCCCAAAGTATATGGGAGTTATGCATGCTCATTAATGGCAGTGAGTAATGGGATTTAAACCTATAATAATTGATGAGTCCTGTGTGAAAGAATAATAATTGGAGAATATAGATAATAATAAAGGACACCCAAGTGGTTACAAACATAAATACCACTAATATGCTTCCAAGAAGAGGAAGAATAAATTGAAATAAACTAACAAGAAGAAAACATGCATTGCACATAAGTGAAAGGATCCAAACAACCACTATAATTGTTGTAATATTGGTGGCCACACCATATATAATTGTTGCAAGCTACATCCATAGATGAATGAAAGTAAATTTAATAAGGATTCCAAGAAGAACATGCTATCCATGGATTCAGGAAACACGATAGAGACAAATTTGGATATAAATGAAAATATTGTCTACACTATTGTTAATAAGGAGGTGAATTTGAGTAGAATTCATAACTAGGAAGAGAAGGAGATGAATAAAATATTCGATAGTAATATCCAGGTCAATAAGAAAAATTTGGATGTTCTATTCAATTCCATTTCATAGGCTAACCTCATAGAAGAATATTTGGTCAACAATCTTGGATTGGAATTTCATGATCATCCTAACCCATATCTATTGGGATGGGTAAATAAGGATGTGGTGGTAAAGGTCATGAAACACTATAATATCAAATATTATATAATTTAAAGCTATGTTTACGAAGTGGAGGTAGGCATAGTATAACTTGATGTGTGTGATGTAGTTTTTTGATGCCAAGTCTACATGTTTTCGAGGGATTCAATGTTCATGAAGAAATAAAACTAGTACCACTGGATCAAGGATGAAAATATTTTCAACATCAATGCACAGAAAGGTAAATGGGAAGTGGGGCATGAGATCCAGTTCTTTCTTGACTCCCCACTTCCAAATATTGGGTTGTATAGAAAGTTCATCCTGGAAGAAAATGAAGTGAAGAAACCATCATAGTAGCTACAAGAGAAGGGAGTAATTTGACCAAAAACCCACCTTGTGGGTCACAAATCATCATAGTATTGAAAAGGGAGAGGAATTGGGGAATGTGTATTGACTATATATATTTGAAAAGGACCACCTTGAATAATCGTTACCCTATATCAAAGATCAATGATTTGTTAGATCAATTTCAACATGCCAAGTTATTCACCAAGTTGGATCTCAAACTAGGATACCACCAGGCATGATTTAAATAATAATACACCTTGAAGATTGCCTCCCAGACAATTCAAGTTCTATATGAATTGATGGTGAAACATTTTGGTTTATGTAATGCACTAACTACATTTATGCATCTGATGAATGATGTATTGTGTCCATTTCTAGATTCAATTATGATAGTGTACTAAGATTATATATTGGTTTATACATCTACCTATTAATAACATATCTCACATCTTATGTAGGTGTTATAGACTGTAAAAAAGAATTAGCTACTAGATAACCTTAATAAATATGAGTTTTCTTTGTAGCCATTGGTGTATTTAGGGTATGTAATTAGTGGAAGGGAACTTAATATAGATCACATGAAGATGGGGGTCATCCTCAAGTGGTAAGTTTCTAATAATTTCACAAAAGTTCGGATCTTTTTTGGGGTAGTGATGTACCTATATAAGTTTATAGCACCCTTTTCAACTGCATTCGCACCACTTTCTTCCATAATAAATAGTGGTAAGGTTTCCTAGTGGGTTAAGAATCAACAAAACAAAATTGATGAGATGAAAGAGAATATTAGTAAAGCACTAGTTCTTTAACAGCCTAATTTTTAGAATCCTTTCGAAGTTGATATGGATGAAAGTGGATATCTTATGGGACATGTATTCATGCAAGGAGGTAAGTTTTCATGCTATTGTTTTATAAATTTTCATGGTGGAGTCCTAAACTACTCTACATATGACAAGAAAATGTATTCCCTTGTTTAACATGTTAAGAAGTATAAGAAATATATAATGGATAAGAAATCCATTATCCATATTGATAACCAATAACTCTAGTATTTTAAGACTAAAGTAAGCTTCAACAAACTAGACACTACAAGTGGATGGGGTTTTCTAGAAGTTTTCCTATTGATTACATATTTTGTATTTTTTATGCACATGAATCATATTACCAATGATACATACAAAAAAATATGAGGACTTTAAAGAGGTGCTTATGCCGCTAGAAGGAAAAATTGATATAAAAGAGGGTGACTGTAAAGATAACTATCATCTCCAAAAGGGGTTTTTCTACAAAATTGATAAGATTTAAGTTCCTAAAAAAAAAAATTGCATCTCATCAAAGAGGCTCACCTCATGGGTTCCAGAAATGTTTTGTGTTGGGAATATAGTTTACAACTTATAGATCTATGTCTATTATCCCATAATGAAATAAAATGTAGTTTGATTTTCTATAGGATGCATTCTTTGTTGTAATATCAAGCCTATTAACTTAAATTAAGGTTTATACCATCCCTTACCTATACCAACTAAACCCTATCATTGCATACCCATGGATTTTGTAGGTGGTTTTCAAACAACTATGAAGGGACATCACTATTTTTTTGTAGTAGTTGATAGGTTCAACAATATGTGCATTCTTATGCCTTGTAAAAACACCATCAAAAGATAAGAAACAATAAACATGTCCTTTGGAAATTTCTAGTGCACTTTGGGATACCAAGGACCATCATCTTAGATAGTGATACCATATTTCTGAATGCCTTTTGGACTATGGTTTGGGAGAAGATATGCACCATGTTAAAGAGATGTACAACTTTCCCTCCATAAATTTATGCGTAGACATAAATAGTAAAAAAGAGTTTGGTTCATCTATTGAGTTGTTACAATCAAAATCATCCAAAGACATTAGATAGAATTTTGTTATATTCAACACTATTATAACAAAACAATCCACAATTCTACTGAGATGTCCCCATTTGAAACTTTGTTTGGGTATTTTGGGTATATGGATAATAAGGAGGAGTGATGGATGGAATCACAAGATATGCATTTAATGTATAAAAATTTGTTGAAAATATTAGACAAATCCATATGAAAGTATAGGATACATCGAATAAGTCGCATAAAAAGTAGAAGGCCTCACATGATCAACATAAAAATGAGAAAATATTCATTGTGGGAGATAGAGTTTGGTTGCATATGAACAAACAAATTTTATATGGTCCTAGTAAGAATAATAAGTCTCTATGGTATCTTCCTCTTAAAGTATTAGAGAATCTTAGTGATAATCCCTATAGAATCAATCTACCCCCATATGTGTGCATTTAATTAGTAGTGAATGTGGAAAATATGAAACACTATGAGCCTTCCATATTTGATCAAGAAAATAATGTGAAGGTCCTACCTTCCATAGAGGACTTAGCACTAGAATATTAGGAAAAGTTGGATTCAAATACAATTTTATAGAAGAAGAATACAACTACCAAATAGGGGTAGTTTGTAGTCTAGTAGGTTGGATAGAAAGGACAAATTACAAGAATGACCAAATGGTATTGTAGGGAGAAGGAAGTGGAAAAATTTCCTCACTTTATTTAGTAAAATATTTTTAGGACAAAATCCTCCCTAAATGGGGAGGTATGATCTATACTAAATAATTATATAATTTTTCATATATCTTGGTATTCTTTTTTGGATGGAAAAATTGTAGGAATTCACTTGCAGGGAACAATTTAGGGGCAGGACACAGTTTGGTGATTTAGGACCTTAAAAATTCCAAATATGATATGACATAAGAAATGAAACTTTTCAAAATTACAATTTATAATATATTTTATAAATTGGTGTATTATAAATTCATAAAAATGGAGGATTTTATGTGTTTGTAGACCAAACCACTAGGTTTTCCATCCCAAACCTAAATCTGAGGTGACCAAACCAACAAACATGTACACTAGTGTTGTCATTCCTTCCCTAAAGCATGGGCACATTCCTAAAGTGCATGTTTATTACTAGGAGCAAGAATGAATGGAAATTCATGTTAACAAAAAACTCTCTCTCTCTCTCTGTCTCTCTCTCTCTCTCTGTCTCTCTCTCTCCCTACCCCTCTCTCCCTCCCTCCCTCTATATTCATGTCTCTCTCTTCAATCTCTCTCTCCCTATATCTCACTCACTATATCCTCCCCTCTCTATCTATATCCTTTTCTATCTTCCCCCTATTTAATTCTCTGTTTG
>SNQJ01S0007128.1:462-55888 GCA_010110895.2 Picea sitchensis
GGGAGTAACAAAGACCATAGGAAGTGACAATAAGGTATGTTCTTTGTTCTTGCCTCCTATTTAATTCAATGGTTAGAATCTAGGGAAAGAGTCATGTTCTGTCTTGCTTTGTTCTAGATCCAGGTGGATCTAGGGATATCGGTTTGTGTCCGCACTTACGGATTTATCCAATAACACTATCAAAAGCCAATATTATTAGCTAGGGATGAAGAAAGAAGTTGTTGATTTTATTATCAAATGTTTGGAATGTCAAAAGGTAAAGGTTGGGCATAGGTACCCAACTGGTTTGCTACAACCATTACCCATTTCTGAGTGGAAATGGGAAGTTGTAACAATGAATTTCATCACCAAACTACCCAGAACAAACATGCAACATGATTCTATCATGGTAGTGGTGGATAATCTTACTAAAGCTGCCCATTTTATTCCAATTAAGATAACTCACAAGGAAGCCAACATTGTTTATGTTTATATGATATAAATTGCTCGATTACATGGCATACCCAAGACAATTGTGTCTGACAGAGATCCAAAATTCACCTCAAATTTTTGGAAGGGATTTGGAGCAAATTTGAATTTTAGCACAACTTATCATCTATAATCAGATGGAAAAATAGAGAGGGTGAATCAAGTGATTGAGGATATGTTGAGAATTTATGTGATAGATAAACCATCAAAATGGGAAGACTAACTACACTTAGTAGATTTTTCTTATAATAATGGGTACCAAATGTTAGCGCCAATTCTTGCAAGGGGGTGTTTCTCTTTGATTTCAGGCCCTTGGTGTAAATGCATAGAAATGGGGTTTAAAAACCCATCAAATGCATTTTATTCAAAGGTTGTAGTCATGAGCGCCAAGCGCAACACACAGAATAAGTCCATTTCAGGCTTAAAATCAAGTGAGCAAGCATTTTGTTTTCAACGACGAGGATTTATAGAAGGAGTAGATCGACGATCATCGGGTAAGCTTGAGTCATGGAGTTGCATGAAGTTTAGCGCATGGGCTCATCTCTTATGGCCAAAGTCATGAAATGATCATGGTCATCCGATCCACTCGAGACACATGGCGCCTGATCAGGTTCGGTCGTGATTTCGACTATCGGGACTTCAAAAGACATCGGGTGTCTCATCCATTGCATTGGGAAACTCCAAAACATGAAATGATTAGTCGTTTCGTCATTTCGACTACCAAAACTTCAAAAGATAGGGGGTCTCTCTTCCACTGCATTGGGAAACCCCGAAATGCGAAATGCAAAAAGTCGTTTCGGCATTTCGGCTACTGGGACATTGAAAAACAAGGGGTCACTCCTCCACTGCATCGGGAATCACCAAAACCCGAAATGTGAAATGTAAAAGCCCCTTAGGAGTTGTTTCGGCCTTCCCGCTACCGAGACTTTGAAAGACAAGGGGTCTCTCCTCCACTGCATTGGGAACTACTGAAACCCGAAACGCGAAATGTAAAATACTCCCAGGAGTCGTTTTGGCATTCCGGCTACCGGGACTTTGAAAGACAAGGGGTCTCTCCTCCACTGCATTGGGAATCGCCGAAACCCAAAACGCGAAATGTAAAATCCCCCCAGGAGCCGTTTCTACATTCCAACTACCAGGACTTTGAAAGACAAGGGATCGCTCCTCCATCACATCGGGAATTGCCAAAACCCAAAATACGAAATGTAAAATCCCTCTAGGAGCCGTTTCGACATTCCGACTACCGAGACTTGGAAAGACAAGGGGTCACTCCTCCACTACATCGAGAATCGCTCAAACCCAAAACGCGAAATGTAAAATCCTCCTTGAAGATAGTTGCATGGCCCTGTGGTTACGTTGAGAGTGAAACCTGAAGAAATGAAGGCTGGCCTCCAAGATTTGGAAAATCGACACGTGATCACTCTCTATGTATTTATTCTCAGCCACCCTCCATGGAAGAAGTAGTTAATGAATATTGAGAAGGTGGTTGAGACCTCAACTCAATCCATAAATGGAAGACATGGGAAGGGTCAGAAGCAGTCAATTTGGGGTACTTCGATGTATAGTTTTCCTACAGAAGCTGTGTCGTCTGAATTAGTGTCAGAAAAGAAGCTGTGTGTACAGTCTTAAGGAAGATCATGTGCACGTAAAGCCTTAAATGAGGTAGCTCAACTACCCTCTTGGGGGGCAAGGAGGTGAATTGCTCTAAGTATATATACTCAGTTTTTGTATTTTTGTAAGGATGGATGGTAGAGCTAAGCTCCCAATTGTAAATCTTTAACGAGGCCTCTGGTTGCCTGTTTATAGATTAATATTTGAGACTTCTTGTTTAATTGAATCCAACACCTTCCTCCCCTTTTTCCTCTGAATCTTAAGAGCTTGGGCATGGATGATCCAGTCGGGTGTTGTAATGACTATATAATGTATGTTTGATTGTATTAGTTTTGCAGCATCTTAATTTTCTTGAAGTCTCTCAGATTTGAGAGGATCTCATATTTGAGACTTTTCCACTTTTTAAAGGCTACTAGAAGATCGGATGTCCAGAGAAGACTTTATTTCCTTTGTTTTTCCCTCCACTTACTCACTACTATGCAAAATCACTGGCTTAAATTAGATCAAGACCTCACCTGTCTTAGTTGTTCCAATCGAGTTTTCTGAGTTAGAACAATATTGTTCTGAGTTTACTTCCATTCATCACCGTTTATCAAAAAATCATGCCATTTAAATTGATGGGCATTGGGCTCTGCTCCTGCTATAATCCAGGAGTGACTTCTGACACCAACATTTATGGCGTCGTTGCCAGGAACGAAGTTGAATATTTTACCTGGGATTGAATGGCATTGAGTCTCTTATTCTGAAGGTGCATTAGGCATCATAGACCTTAAAGATTGCTACTATGCACCTGGTGACTCCACTGTGGTGACTTCACTGTTTCCACTTCATTGTTTCAGCTGTGGCTACTTTTAACACACCTGAAAGTTGAACCAGAGGAGATTTTTCGAGAACATTTCAGCAGCTCCTTTCTCAACTTGAGAAGTTTCCTGGGAGGACACAATGTTAGGATCTGGCCTTTGATGGTGAACAAAGACCAGACACATTCAAAGCTGCACATATTTCACCTGGCGACTCCATGATCTGAGGATCGATCGATGACTCCACTAATTCGATATGGAAAATATCTTAGCTCAAAGGTTGGCTTTCTATGACTTTTCCCAAATAGTTGGTTTTCTTAATCCACTGCCAGATAGAGATGAATGGGAAGATATCCTCCCTGAATTTCAAGAAAAAAAATTGGAGGTACTAGCTGAGCATTTACTGGACTTTCATGAGGTTATTCATCGACTTAATATCATGCATGAAGATGTCCAGATTAATCTTTTTAAGTATTCATTAAAGGGAGTTTCTCTTGATTGGTGTCGATCTCTTCCCACTGCAAGCATCCATTCTTTGACAGGTTTTCATACAGCTTTCAATTCATTTTGTAAAGATTACTTCTTAGCTAAGTGTTTGTATGAAAACTGCAGTGATGAGTTTTCTTTTCTTCATAAATCATTTGATGGCCCTGAAGACCATGTTTGTGATGAAGCTTTTAATGTGGACGAAAGCATTTTCTATGAAAAACTAGAGGTGTTGGATGATATTAATTATGTTAGCCCTAGCACGAAAGCATATGACATCATTTCAGATACATCTGTTCTTTTAGATGTTCATAAAGATCAAAATGTCTCTTATGAAAATTCTGAGTTTATAGAGTAGATGTTGTCTATAGTAGATTGCTCTCCTGAATATAGGGTTGAAGAAGATGTTCCTAGAAGCACTGCTTATGATGGTGAAGACCTCCCAGTTTTTAAAGAAGAGATGGTCGTGGAAGAGGATTCTTCTCTTTCCCTTCAAGAGGTTTCCCATGATATATTTTTACCTAGGATTAAAGAGAAAAATCTTATGTATGAACAACCAGAAGCAGCAGTTACCGTTGTCCCTGAAATGGATATGTTTGACAGTTATATTCTCGATGGGATCACTATTCTGGAGGTTGATCATAGAAATGAAGGGAAAAACTTTTTTGATGAATATTCTAGTGATGATCAGCAACAAGCTTATCCTACATTTGATCACTATGAAGACAATGATCGACATGACAACAAGCAGAGCTTTCCCATGGTCCCTATTTATGATGATTATGAATCTAATCCTTAGGAGAGCCATGGAGAAGAGGAGGAGGAGCCAAAAATGCAGTTTATAGAATGCACAGAGACATTCAGCGAGAAACCACTGCCTAAGATCAGTCAGCCTATGTTAGTTGTCCACCCACCTATGCTTACCAGATATATTCAGCCACACGTGAAAAACTGTGTAGCAAAGGAGCCTACTTGTCGCCCATTTTTTGAAGTTTTCCACTGGTCCTATGAGCCTGTGAAGGAATACATGGAGTTTTATTTCCTTCACAAGTTGGAGCCGCCCTATTTCATCTCGACTTCAGCCTGTAAGGAGGAGTTGAAGAGCGTAACCATTTTGTTGTCACGGTTACACCATCTTTTTGTGATCATAAACAAAAGGAAGGAGATTCTATTCAGGAAGTTGCTTGATTGGCTATGGTGGAATTTTTCTTTCACCTAGCGCCATGTAAAGGAATTTATTAGTTTAGGACCGTACATAAATAAGCTCCTTGGAGCATGTGTGTTTATCTTTTATTTTCACTTATCACCATGTATTTTTAAGTAGGGTGTTTTGAGCTCGACTCCATAGCCCAACAGAAGGCAACTGGAAATGCAGAAGGAGTTCTTAGAGCATCACAAGGATGACTCTATCCCCCATGCAGCCTAATGTTAACGCCAATTCTTACAAGGGGGTGTTTCTCTCTGATTTCATGCCCTTGGTGTAAATGTGTAGAAATGGGGTTTAAAAACCCATCAAATGTGTTTTATTCAAAGGCTTTAGTCATAAGCGCCAAGCGCAACACACAGAAGAAGTCCATTTTGGGCTTAAAATCAAGCAAGAAGGCATTTTGTTTTCAACGACGATGATCCATAGAAGGAGCAGATCGACGGTAATCGGGTAAGCTTGAGTCCTGAAGTTGCAAGAGGTTTAGTGCATGGGATCATCTCTTATGGCCAAAGTCACAAAATGATTGTGGTTGTCTGATCCAGTTAGGACACATGGCGCCTGATCGAACTCGGTTGCAATTTCAACTACCGAGACTTCAAAAGACATGGGGTCTCTCATCCATTGCATTGGGAAACTACGAAATGTGAAATGATTAGTTTTTTCGGCATTTTGGCTACTGAAAATTCAAAAGACAGGGGGTCTCTCTTCCACTACATCGGGAAACCCCGAAACACGAAATGAGAAAATCCGTTTCAGTAGTCCAGCTACGGGGACTTTGAAAAACAAGGGGTCGCTCCTCCACTGCATTGGGAATCGCCGAAACACAAAACAAAAAATGTAAAATCCCCCCAGGAGCCGTTTCATCCTTCTGGCTACTAGGGCTTTGAAAGACAAGGGATCTCTCCTCCACTACATCAGGAACTTCCAAAACCTGAAACGTGAAATGTAAAATCCCCCCAGTAGACATTTCGACATTCCGGCTACCGGGACTTTGAAAGACAATAGGTCTCTCCTCCACTGCATCGAGAATCGCGGAAACCCGAAATGCGAAATGTAAAATCCCCCCTGGAGCCATTTTGGCATTCCGTCTACCGATACTTTGAAAGACAAGGGGTTGCTCCTCCACTGCATTGGGAATCGCCGAAACCTGAAATGTGAAATGTAAAAGCCCCCCAGGAGCCATTCTGACATTCCGGCTACTGGGACTTGGAAAGACAAGGGGTCACTCCTCCACTGCATCGGGAATCGCTGAAACCCAAAACGTGAAATGTAAAATCCTCCTTGAAGACAGTTGCACGACCCTGTGGTTATGTTGATAGTGAAACCTGAAGAAATGAAGGTTGTCCTCCAACCTTTGGAAAACTGACACATGGTCACTCTCTATGTATTCAGTGTCGGCCACCCTACATGGAAGAAGCAATTAATGAATATTGAGCAGGTGGTTGAGACCTCAGCTCAATCCATAAATGGAAGGCATGGGAAGGGTCAGAAGCAGTCAGTTAGTGGTACTCCGATGGATAGTTTTCTTGCAGAAGTCGTGTCGTTTGAAGTAGTGTCAGACAAGAAGTTTCATGTACAATCTGAAGGAAGATCATGCGCACATAAAGCCTTAAATGAGGTAGCTCAGCTACCCTCCTGGGGGCCAAGGAGGTGAATTTCTTTGAGTATATATACTCAGTTTTTGTATTTTTGTAAGGATGGATGGTAGAGCTAAGCTCCCAATTGTAAACCTTTAACAAGGCCTCTGGTTCCCTAGTTATAGATTGATATTTGAGACTTCTTGTTTAATGGAAGCCAACACCTTCCTCCCCTTTTTCCTCTGAATCTTAAGAGCCCGGGCACGGATGATCTAGTCGGGTGTTGTAATGACTATATAATGTTTGTTTGATTATATTAGTTTTGCAACATCTTAATTTTCTTGAAGTTTCTCAGATTTGAGAGGATCTCATATTTCAGACTTTTCCCCTTTTTAAAGGCTGTTGGAAGATCGTATGTCCAGAGTAGACTTTATTTCCTTTGTTTTTCCCTCCACTTACTCACTACTATGCAAAATCACTGGCTTAAATTAGATCAATACCTCACCTGTCTTAGTTGTCCCAACCCAATTTTCTGAGTTAGAACGATATTGTTTTGAGTTTACTTCCATTCATCACCCTTTATCAACAAATCGTGACATTTAAACTGATGGGCATTAGGCTCTGCTCCTGTTGCAATCTAGGAGTGACTTCTGATGCCAACACCAAACATCTCTAAAGATGATCCCATTTGAGGCACTTTATGGCAGAAAGTGAAATACAACAGTAAGTTGAGATAACCCAACAGATAAAGTAGTACTTGGGTCAAATTTACTCATGGAAATGGAGGAGAAAATGTTGAAAATAAAACAAAATTGAAAGGCTGCCCAAGACAGGAAAAAAACCTATGTTGAAAAGGGAAGAAATCACAGGGGATTTAAAGTTGGGGACCATGTATTCTTGAAAGTGAAGGCCAATAGAAGTTCCATGAAGTTGGGAAATTGTTCTAAGTTGGCAGCTTGCTATTGTGGGTTGTTTGAAATCCTAGAGAGGATTGGTCCAATGGCTTATATGATTACATTGCCTACATATATGTCTATTCATAATGTATTCCATGTATCATTTCTCAAGAAATATATACCTGATGCTAATCATGTTATTGATTGGAATGTGATTTAGGTGGAGCAAGAAGGCGCTTTCCAAGTCCATCTGGTACGCATTCTGGACCAAAAAATAAAACATCTCTGAAATCGAGCCATAGGGATTATAAAGGTCCAATGGACCTGGTACGGTCTCGAGGATGCTACTTGGGAGCATGAGGATGCAATGCGGGTAGAATACCCACATCGTTCTAAGGACTTTTGAAATTTTATTCTATATGTGTTCACAATGTAATGAGGATAGTGCATAAATAAGGGGAGGGAATTATAATATCCCTAGGCCGAACCCAAATGTAATGTAAATGAAAATGTACTTAAGTTGCTGAGTTGTTTGATATCATTTTTGTATGCACATTTCATGGCATAGTGTGCACATGTACTACGCAGTAAAATGATGAAGTGCACACATTCCAGGATATTGTTCATAGCAACTTAAGTGCACATGATTTTGAGGCCATGGAGCCTTTGTGTATATGATGTGTTTTATAGGATGGTGAGGCAGTTATTATAAGCTAGGAGGCTTATGTTTGTATTAGGCCAGAGTGCCTATATGCTAAAGGCCAATGCGCCTATTTTTGTATATGTCTCCTCATTAATATAAAATACATTGTTTCACGCAGACCGACCATGATAGAATAGTATGTGGGACTAAACTCCACTAGTTAGGGAAAGGGGGGGGCTAAAATTTAAGGAAAATGGATAAGCTAAGGATATTAAGCCAAAAAGGAATATTATATTAATATTTCTTAAAGTATAAAGTATGGATAATTATTTTATCCAAAGTTGGGAACAAGTGGGACAAAGTAGCTCCCAACATGACAAGTGTCAAATTGGGGACATGCATACATATTGTTTGGACTTAGTTCATTTTCCAAGGATTTCTTCCATCATTTAGTCAAACATTGAGCCATACCATGATCATTCAATCAAGTAGTCATATATCCTTCGTACCTTCATGTCGTTGTATCTGAACCCGTATCCATAGCCATACTTGTTGGTGTAGCTGGTTAGCTTGGGAGTTGGACTGAAGAAGCCGTTTGTCAGGCCCATGGGATATTGAAGAGGCGGGTTGTTAAGCCCGTAAGAAATATCTCTGGTTGAGAGAATTGTTGGGAACTTATTTCCTAAGGGTGCTAAAATACAACTACATGACTCTAAGACTTCTTGTCCAGCCTGTTGTTGAAGCCCCGAAAGGGAAGTGGGGCATTCGAAGGACTATTGAGCAGAGAAGGGAACACTTCTTGGGGTGGGACATGCATGTGGGGACTGAGAGACTATAGATTGTTAGTTTGATTTGGCACCTATGGAGTCTTTCATGTTGTCTATGATCCATTAGCCTGGATAGGAACCCCTTACCTAGGTGGAGTTTAGTCCCAGCTCGGGGTTGACCCACTGCGGAGAGTGATGAGTAATGTGTTGTAAGGCTAGGAGGTTCGTGGAAGTTTTCCACATAGTTGATGATATTATTACCAATATAAGTGTCAATTGTGTGATAAATTTGCATGTTGCAATATTATTTACGTGTTTATTTTTATGGGTTTATCGTATTTGTGGTTATAATTGTTTGTATATTTATGGGTATTTCCTGTATATGTTGCATGTATACTTTTACTGTTATTTCGATGTGAATCAATGAATTTATAGATGTATTTTTATGTTTACATTTATATATATATATATATATATCCTCAAGAGTTATGTGTATACATATTTTAATTTCATGCAGTTCGAAAAATTTATGTGGCATAGCTCAGTTGGATGTTGGGTATGTTAACGTATGTTGAGAAGAGAATGAAAGAGTTTTCTAGAGTAGCATGGCCCATCATGGGTGTTCGGAGATGTTATAGTCTAAGCTACAGAAGCCAAGTTCTAGGTATGTCGAATAGAACCATACGAAAGTCCAAAATGTGTGGGAAAGGACATTGGCATCCATGGATTCAAGCACAAAGTAGGATAAGAAACTATGGGAGAAACAAATTCTCTCACACAAAAGTAAATGAAGATATCGAACCAAAACATATGGTAGAGTAATTTACAAAGCATATACACAAGATGTCCCTAGGCATAACAATTTTTCAAATAGAGCTCGTCCTGGGGCTCCTTTAAAGGGATTCCATCATAATTGACCATCTCATAAGAACATTTCTTTAGAGCATGTTTTACAATGTATGTTCCATGCCACATAGGTTTAAATTATCCTGCCCATAGTTTATCATGGTCTTACTACTAAACTAGGACTAATTCCCCTTTGACAAAGGTGAGAGGTCAAATAGACTTATCAAATTGAATTCTGATATGTTTCTGGTATGTCTCATTAACGAGATCCACATCATGATGAGTCTTGAAAAGTTTATCGAGGTATACAAAAATTTCTTCCTCAACAAAGGTGTTCGAAAAAAATTCAACAACTAGCTTCAAAGATGGAATTTTGCATTCAGTCAACAACACCACTTATAAACCATAAACCAACTAGACAGGTGTGAATCCAATGGTAGTTTTAACAAAAGTTCGGTAAGACCAAAGTGTTGATAAAAGTTTTAAATGTGAATTGGTTTTGTTCGCCCCCACTATGCGTTGAAGCATGGTTTTCGATAATTTATTGACAGCTTCTACTTGTCCATTATATTGTGGATAATACGGGGATGAGTTTTAGTGAATAAAACCCAATTTTCCACTCATCTCAAATATCATTTCATTTTGGAAATGGGATCCATGATCAGTTATGATAGTTTGTGGGATTTTGAATCTAACGATGATGTGGTTGAATATGAATAGAGAAATAATTCTTCCATCGTTAAGGAATGTAGGCATAGCCTCATCCCATTTTGTAAAATAATCCACTGCAATGATAACATAACCATGCCCCCCAACTGAGGTAGGATTACATTGCATAAAATCAATGCCCCATTTGGAAAATGGGTCGACAACAACTGTTGGATGAAGCACGACAGTGTGGGTGCATCCTTCCTTCTAGAATATTTGATAGGGTGGGAATTTTTTAACGACTTCAATATATCCTATAAATATCAAAGGCCAAAATTACCCTAGAGTAGGATTTTCTGAGTTGTAGCCATCCCAGAAAAATGACTGACACATGCTCCTAAGTGATAGTCATTCAAGACAAATTCAACCTCTTCATGAGTTAAACATCATTGTGGAATGGTTTCAATACCATGATGATATAAAGTGTCAAAAATGATAAGATAATATTTAGCATGTTGTTAAATCTGACGACGCTCGTCACGGGATACATTGGCCTGAAAATGTTGGGTCTAGATATATAGAATAATGTATCCATACCAAGGAACAGAGGTACTAATGAGGAACAATGACTCATCTGGAAATGAGTCAAAGGGATCAGTTTCTACATCAATAGGGTGAAATTCACATATTAACTCAAAAAATACCAAATATTTATTTGATGTCGATTTAGCAAACTTGATATTGAATGCTTAAAGAATAACAATCCACCTAGATTATTTTTCCCCCGGTACTTGACGAGTCAGAATATGATACATTGGGTTTGAATAAAAAATAGTTGTGGTTTTGCGAAGTAGGATGTAATGGAGAAATATTTGAACAACGATGACTGCTGCCAAATTCAACTTCTCAACATGTGAATATTGAATTTTAGGTCTAATGAGGCCTTTACTCAAGTAATATACCAAATTTTTTGTGTCATCGTCATCATCGTGAACTAACACCATGAAAATAGTTGAAGCAGGGGCGACCAAGTAAAGCATATAATATATCATATAGTTGGGGGGATGCAAAAATGGTGTATGTGTTAAATCATGCTTGAGAGAATCGAACGATCACTGAGCTTGGTCATCCAAAATGAAAGGTACATCATTCTTTAGTAATCACATAAATCTGTCTGTGATCTCTGCATAATTGCAGATGAATCAGTGTAGAAAAGTTTCCTTTCCCTACAAACTTTGGAGTTGGTTTAGGTCTTTGGGAGGAGGTAAAGCCAAAATAGCTTTCACTTTTAAGGGATCCACCCTAATTCCATATTTTGAAACCATGAAGCCTACAAATCTACATGATTCAACAATGAAACTACACTTGTGAGGATCCAAGTGTATATTGTAGAACCTACATCTAAGAAAAATGGCTCTCATATGATCAATGTGATCTTGTTGGCGAGTTGGATGAGCATTAAAATAATCAAGGTAAGGATCAACAATGTGCTTAATATCGTGTGAAGCATACTACATAGCCCACTGGAATGTAGCTACAACATTTTTAAGGCCGAAGAGTAGCTTGAAATATGCGAAGGTTCCCCATGGGAAGATAAAAAATGTTTTATGATGATCATATGGGAGAATATAGATTTGGTTGTAGCTCGAGAATCCATCCAAGAATGAAAATATTATTCTTCAAGCGCAATTGTTGATAATTTTCTCAATGAAGGGAGTATGGTAATTATTCTTAGGACAAGCCTTATTTAGGTCCCTATAGTTGACATGAGCTCTAACCATCCCTTGTTTTTTCATGACCAGAATGATGTTAGAAACACATTCATTCAAAGGTATAGGATAAATAAAACCATATTTCAATAATTTTTTCTACTTCTTACTTTATTGTCACAGTTTTTCTAGGATGCACTGGGTGAATTTTCTGTCATAGACGTTTAGCTCTAGGTTAAAGTTTGACTTCATGTGCTACAATCCAAGGATCGATCCCTGGAATTTCTTCGTATCTCCAATAAAAAAGGTCATGGAATTATTTAAATAAAGTTGCGTAAGCATGAATTTATTTAGTTGAACAATTTTCACCTAATTGTGTGTTTTTCATGACACCATCTTTTTCAGATATGTCAACATAAATGGTCTATGTGATATTTCCTAAATTTCCTTTGGAAATAGTATCCTGAATAAGTATCGAATATTCAATGTTACTCACAATATCATATGGAAAGATGGATTCAATCTATTCCTCGATCACATCCAAACTTGCAAGAAAAGATGATCTATGGTGGTGATCACACAAAGGTAACTCTTCTATGCTAAGCATTTCCATTATGGATTCATCTGAGGAAAAAAATTGTAAGAGATAGTAAGAAAAATATGGTAGAGAGTTTAACCATGATGGCAGAGAATAAGAATTTGATGCCACTAGATGTTGATCATCAAATAAGGAGAGGCAGATTGAATAACGCTATATGTTTCCTTAGCTCAAGTAAGTGGCATAGAATTGTAGATCATATCAATTTATAGTGGAATAGGTACGACCCAAATATCAAATTATTCGAGGGATTAGTGTACCATAGTTGAAATCATATTAATCATTGCATTTTACTACAATGTTTCAGGAGTAGATAAGGGAAAATCTCCCACGAGTGAGGAATATTTTAGGAGACCTACTCCCACACTCTCATAGTTAATATTTGAATGTCCAAAACATAGGACATTGTTGGTAGTGTGGTTGTGGATATCTAGTGTATAGTAATCCAACTGGTCAATGGTAGCAATTTTCCCTTAATGAGTAAATTGTACAAGTAGAAATACCTAAGAAGTAATGACATTTATTGCATAGAACCAGCTTCATCCAAGAAGAAAATTATAGTATAGAGGAGAATCTACCACTTCAACATCGATGAAAATGGGTTTTCCCCCTAGTTCAACAGTTCAAGATTTCAATGGTCCAAAAGGTTGAAAACCTCATCCATCAAATGATTTCAAAGTAGTGGGGGGATGATTTAGACTAGGAGAGTTAGTGGATTTCCAACAAGATAAAGACATAACACATTTCGAGGCTTCTTCATCCATGACAGTACAATGGATGTTTCTAT
Organism: Picea sitchensis; assembly: GCA_010110895.2. NCBI lineage: Eukaryota > Viridiplantae > Streptophyta > Pinopsida > Pinales > Pinaceae > Picea > Picea sitchensis. Next base: position 13,506 of record SNQJ01S0007128.1, read on the forward strand.
TCTGAACAACAACTTGAATTTGAAATGCAAGTTGATGAGAGAGATTTGATTTATAATCATCCAAGTTAAACATAATATTATTGTATGACTCAGGCTCTAGAACTACAATGGCTACCAAGAGGGTTCTAGATTGACTAGGAAAAATTTTCATTACCTCGAGTGTTGACATCTCATAGGGTTCTTGTGTTAGATATCTAACAATGTTATAGTTTTGGGTAGAACGGGTGTTTGGATTAAAAGTGGACTGTCATATTGTACTCTTTGGTGGAAAAATTAATGAGTCAATTGTTGGTTTCTCTATCTGGATAGGTCCATACGAAGGGTTAGCATAAATTGAAGGCATGTCGTTCGTAGCTGCATTAGCTACACTTTCGTTTCTTGTTTTCCTTGGTGGTGTATCATATGTCTTTTCTCTATTCGTCAAATCTCTAGTCTCATTAAACATATAAACATGTGAACTTGAGGAAGCATCCCCACTAGGAGGATGACATGTGTGGCCCCCATGAGGAGGCGTAGGATTTTGTGCAACCATTTTTTTTTTCTATGGTGGAAAAGGATTAGTCAAAATAGTGGGTTGGGAATTCTCTTTAAAAAAAAAATCACTTCATCTCAGTGAGGACAATCCCTAGTGTAATGATCATTTCCACACATTAAACATCGATATTCCATCCTTTTTTTTTGTTTTTTATTAGTAGTAGGTGGTTATGTTTGTGTTTTCACAATCTCCATTTGATCAAATGTTTTCTTATATTTATTCTTATTCTTCTTGTTTCCTCTAGTTTGCAGAGATGAAGCAGATTGGACTACATTCACCTGGGAGGTTTTAGTGGGAGAGTAAGTAGAGTTGGATGTAATGGAAGTTTAAGTCATATATGGGGTAGAATATGAATGGCTTGTTGGCCCAATTGATTGTGTGGAAAAATTAATATTTAAAGAACCGATGACGCCATCAGAATGGGCATCAGAAGATGATTTTGATGGGTCAATTAACGTATGAGGTTCATTTAAAATTAGATCGCACAAGGTAAAAAATTGGGAATAAGAAAAATATAGATATTGAGCACCACTAATATCCAAATATTCAGTGAACACATCTCCCATTGGGACATCTCAAGAAATGGGTAGTAAAAGGGACTTCGTGAACCATTTTGCCAATAATTGGTTTGGAATATCAACTTTAATTAACTATCTTTGCCGCCTCCACTCATGAATTAACCATATTCCCAAGGTTTTATGTCAAACTTGGGAATATGTGATGGTAACTTGGAAGGAATTATTGGCCATAAAGGATAATGTAATATGGGAGCATTTATCAATCTCAACAAGTTTGGAAGGTCTAAAGTGACTAGAAAAGGAAATTGTCGATTTCTTTGAGGATACTGGTAATACTGATGAGGCATCCGAATACAAGTAGGACCATAAGTCAGTTGAAAATGAATGTTATATATTGATGGTCCTCCTATATTTTTCTATTTAGGAAACTAGGTAGTAAAAGAGGAATTCATCGACTAAGGAATTTTGGAAAAAAGGGCTCCATTCACCGTTTGACTAGGTATGTTTCCTTGTGGAGGAAAACATGTTTGACTTGGATGAGCCCAGGTATGGTTAACAACATGCAGAAATGGTTTTCAAGAATAGAGTCTTGAGGAAGTAGGATTAAAGGGTCCCTCCTGAGCAGTTTTCCCCCATGTGGATCCTGTGAAACAGTTTTCCCCAAGGGATATTGTTGGATTCCAAAAAAAGGGTTTGAAAATTGTCTTATAAATTGTTATCCAGTCACATGTTGGGTAATGACTAGGATTTTTCCAATAGAAGGAAAATTCCCACTAGCAGGATTCTATCCATCGATAGAAATTTTTCTCGTGGCTGAAACTTGTGTCCCAATAGGATTCTACAGTCTAAAAGGAGGATATTGTTATAGGACAAATCAGTAAGTGCAGACACAAACTAATCTCCCTAACTTCCACAGGAAGCTAGAACAAAACAAGAAATAATACAAACTTCACCTTATACCTCATTGTCATATAAACTAGTTTAGAGAGGTACACGTGAAATACCTTTTAAATGATGCTTGATACTCACTAGTGTTGTCCTTGTCTCTCCATATTTGTATTTGCGAGATGTTTAACCTATTAAAGAAGAAAAAACTAACAAAGAGAGAGAGAACAAAGATATATATATTCCAATGAATTCTATGTATAAGATGAAGGAGTTATATAATAAAAGTCAAGACACCTTTATAGGGAAGAAATGTATTGTTGCATTATATTAAATGGAAAGTGGGAATAAAACCCATGCGTTGATGTTGCAAGGTCCCTTTCAATGTCTTTCTGATCCAATGCACACACCTTTGCTCTAATTCCTTTGATGAAGAAGATCCACAAACTGAATTAGAGAGCCAAAGCAAAGCTATCTCAAGTATAATTTGTAGCATAACTCTTCATGCATATGTAAGCCTTTGAAAACCTTATCCTTTTCCATAAGATATTCCTCTTTATATAGGGTGAAATAGGAATGGGTGAGTATATTAGTATGATGCCACTAAATCATAGAAGCAAGTAAGATCCAAACCGATCAAAGGCCACCTCATCTTCTAGAATATTTCCTTCTAGAACATTCATGAATTTTGACTTTTCCCTTGTTTAAGCGTCATCACATACTATGGATAACCAACCTCTGACGACGTTGAAATATATATTTGGTGAAGAGTGTGACGATCAAGCATCATCACACCCCATGTATAAAGCAAGATGTGACGATCTCTCTTGTCATAGTTTATAAGGAAGAAAAGGAAAACCACTTTTCTCATGGAGAAAGTCTCTTTTAATCTTTTCAAGGAACATGGAAGTGAGTTATGAACATGTCATATGTTGATCACTGGGGTGAAAAAAATAATTTTTAATATAATTCATCCAAAAGTATGAAGTTGGAACCTCTAATAGATGAAATACTTTGTAGAATGTGTGTGTTGAAAGCAAGGATCACATCGATCGAGAACCTGCAAACAATCAATCATCTGCATAAATATACCATCTTTTGAGGTAGGCATTCCCATACTCATACTAAAAGTGACGTTAATAATAATCTTCAAGTGATTCATGGCCACTAAACATACACTATGGATCAATGTCATCATGATTCAACATAGCCACCAGAAATACAATGTGGATCTATACATTTAAAGAATTCAAATTCAGACATAGACACAAGACATAAACAATGGATCTATGTATCACTACAAACTTATGAATACTCCTTCACAACCTAGACCAATATGGTGAGATCCAGGGTCTTTATTTCCATTATCCCAAAGTATGAATCTAGCCATGTGATTACAGGTGTCGAATTCGAACATGGTAGAAACAACTTAATTATCGATCATTAATGAAAATCGTTAACAAGTGCGAGGGAAATCACCATTGATGTCAATGACTCCCAAGTTACTTGAGTACAATCCAACGAATGTGAAAGAATGAGTTGAAGTTGAACACTCAATGGAATCTTCCAATCAGGGGTCAATGATGTGAACGGACTATTGAAAGCGAAGAAACCTGCCATTGAGGAATGTAGGCTCCAAGGTACTAAATGATTTCTAACTCTTTTTCCCATATAATGAGTTGAATTCAATAGGAAAAGACTCATCATAGGAGGGCCTTAATGTATCCCTAGTATGGTCACCAATTTTGTTATCAGACAAATAGGTAAGTGCGGACACAAACTAATCTCCCCAACTTCCATGGGAAGCTAGAAAAAAACAAGAAATAATATAAACTTCACCTTAGACCACATTGTCATATAAACTAGTTTAGAGAGATACAAGTGAAATACCTTTTAAATGATGCTTTATCCTTTCTAGTGTCATCCTTGCCACTCCATATTTCGATTTGCGAGATGGTGAACTTGTTTAATAAGCACAAACTAGAAAAGAGAGAGAGAACAAAGATATATATATATATATATATTCCAATGAATTCTATGTGTAAGATCAAGGAGTTATACAATAAAAGTCAAGACACCTTTATAGTGAAGAAATGTATTATTTCATTATATTAAATGGAAAGTGGAGAATACAACCCATGCCTTGATGTTGCAAGATCCCTTTCAATGGATATTTACTCCAGCACACACACCGTTTCTCCAATTCCTTTGATGAAGAAGATCCACAAACTGACTTAGAGAGATAAAGAAAATCTATCTCAAGTATAATATGTAGCAGAACACTTCATGCATTTGCAAGCCTTTGCAAACCTTAGCCTTTTCCATAAGACATCCCTTTTTATATAGGGTGAAAGAGGGATGAATGAGGAGATTAGGATGATCCCACTAAATCAAATAAGCAAGTAAGATTCAAACCGATCAGAGGCCACCTCAATGTCTAGAAGATTCCCTTCTACAACATTCATGAATTTTGAATTTTCCCTTGTTTAAGCATCATCACACCCTATGCACAGGAAGCCTACGACGACGTCATAGTCTAGATTTGGTGCAAAGTGTGATGATCAAGCATCTTCGAACCCCATGCATAGAGTAGGATGCGATGATATCTCTTGTCATAGTTTTTAAGGAAGAAAATGAAAAGAACTTTTCTGATGGAGAATGACTCTTTTAAGGTTTTCAGGGAACATGAAAGTGAGTTATGCACATGTCGTCTATTGATCACTGGGCTGACCAAAATAATGTGTAACAGATATGTACCAATTCGATTGTGTGGTATAAATGAACTTATGGTTTGCAAATGTACAGTGTGTGAAACTATCGTAGTGTTTCTTTATTGACTAGGAAGGAGAAAACACAAGCTACTTGGAACTCAACTTGCAATAGGAGAAGTATTACCTATATATGAACCTATTGGAGAGGCTATAGGTGACTATGTCACAATATAAAGAGGTTGGGTTGGGGTCATACCCTTCTTAAGGAGAATGTACTGGCATGAATATTTTCTCCAAAAAGTAGGAGTAATAGAAGGAGTCTNATTACCTATATATGAACCTATTGGAGAGGCTATAGGTGACTATGTCACAATATAAAGAGGTTGGGTTGGGGTCATACCCTTCTTAAGGAGAATGTACTGGCATGAATATTTTCTCCAAAAAGTAGGAGTAATAGAAGGAGTCTGAGTACGACCAACTAATCTAGATGTTTGAACAAGGGTAGTGAATCCTTATATAGGGTTAGATGTTCCCGAATCTATGGATAAAATTTCCTCGTATGGTCTGAGTGATAATTGGGAAGGATAATATTGTAGGGAAGATGAAAAATGTCCCAAAGGAGGTATTTTTAAAACAATTGGGCCCAAAGGATCGAATAAGGGTGGGTTTCTAGGAACCAAACCCCCTTCTATGAATTTTTCAAGTAAAGGAGCAATTACACCCCCAATATCAGAGATAAATTCTTTGTTTATTGTTCCCTCTTGGGAATGATCTTCTGTTGAATGAGAAGGTAAGGATTTTTAACCTTCTAGAGGTAATCCTTGCATCCTACGAGACCTACAAAGACCGTCCTCGACCAGAGTTTAAAAAAAAATAAAATCTAGGGCCAACTACAAGTGACGATAGAACACACCCCTAAAAAATATAAAGGCAATCAACTAGGAAAACAATAGATGGTAGGATCTTCCAAATACGAAATATCAAGTCATCAACAAAGAAATGGAAAGAAATCACCCCAACCTCCATGCATTATCCCTTCTCATTGCAAGTAACCCTCACTTCACGGGACTACCCTCTAAGGGTACTGAAGGTGTGATACGACGTCTTCCCCAGGTACTGTGGAAATCCCACCATAGACACCTCTATAGACACCTAGGAAAGGTCACGGAGGATACCATCTCAGATTTGGCCTCCGGGGGGATACAGTCAACTGTCAAGACCAAACGTATGGGCAATATATCTAAGTCCAAAATTATTCAAGAGAAATGAAGACAAGTTTCAATATACTGGATGAACATAAATATTAAGAAAGTAGTAATGAAACAACCATATTATAGCTAGAAAAATAACAGAATAACACTAGAAAGAACATATTTATTAGAGATAACAATTTTCACTTGCCTCTTCGAGGGGGAAGCCTCTAGGAGAGAAGCACTCTATTACAATAAAATTCAAGACAAAAATATCCAATGTGTCCTACTCTTATTTATAATAATTCTACCCTCTAAGAAAAATTCTAGAGGAATATATTTCTAGAAGGGGAAGCTTCTATTAGGTCTTATTAGATTGACTTATTCTCCTTTATTTATTAGGCCTTATTAACTAATGTCGATCTTTATTACATAGAAAAAATATCCTACTAATTAATGACCCATGGAGAGCGTTTAAGATCAGATCCTAACATGTCCTCCCCCTTCAAAAAATTCCTTGTCATCAAGGCTTCAGGGGCGGAAACTACTAGAGTATATCCATTGGTTCCCATGTATCATCCTATGGTGATGTGTCCTTCAATTGGTTCAACACTTCTTTGATAATTATACCATGTATTTTACACTCATGATTATTTAGGATTGTGTCTGGTTGGAGCCAAAGGGAGCCTTCTTCATCTAATTCTAGAAGGATGGTTTGGACCCTGCAATTTTGTCCCACCACTTTCTTCAGATAGGAAACATGGAACACCGGATGGATTTTATAAGTAGTTGGAAAAACAAACTTGTAGGCCACTGAAGAAATATGCTTGATGATATAGTAAGGCCCATAAAACATGGGTGCCAACTTGTGGTGACCCTGGGATTTGAGAGTTTTTTTCTTGTAAGGTTTGAGCCTAAGAAACACATGATCACCTTCCTAAAAAACAATTTATGAATGATGTTGGTCCCCCTGTTGCTTCATGCACTTTTAGTCCATGTGGAGTTTATCCTTCATAGTTGAGAGGGTGGATGTACACACTTGCAACATTGTATCAATTGATTGGACCTTTGATGTTCCTGGAAGATAGCTAGTGATTGTAGGTGGGCATTGGCTATACACTGCTTCATATGGGGTCATGTTTTTGGTTGTATGATAGGAATTATTGTACCACCATTCTACCAAGGGGATCCATTGCACCCACTGATTTTGTTTGTCTGAATAAAACACTACAAGTAGGTTTCCAAACTTTTGTTGACCACTTCCATTTGTTTGTTAGAATAGGGATGATAGGATGTCCTCATGTTCAGTTGGGTGCACTGCAATTTAAACATCTATTTACAAAGTGTGCTTGTGAAAGTGGGGCCACAATAAGATACAATATAGTGGGAATACCATGTAACATGAAAACATGATGAAGGAAAACTTGTGCTATTAGTGTTGGTGTGAAAGGGTGGGGTTAGGCACAAAAATGAGCATGCTTAGTGAGGCGATCAACCTCCACCATGATGACATAATTTTTCCCATCTTTAGGAAGGCCCACTATAAAATTCATGGAGATATTTGTGGATATAGAAGCTACAATGGGTAGGGGTTGCAGAGAACCTAGAGACTTGATAGTTTCACCTTTATTACATTAGCACACCTCACATTTTGTGGAAAAGTGAAGGATATCCTTCTTCATGATTGCCTAGAAAAAGGAATGAAGGCCACGAGCATATGTCGTTTGGAATCCTGAGTGACCTACAATAGCTGATGAGTGCAACTGATGTAAGATTTGTGATTTGAGTAATGAAGAGGGTGAGAGAACCAGGTGATCCTTATATCTGAGAATATTTTCCTTCCAAGTGTAGTCAATGGGAGTATTAGGGTCCTCCTGAAGGCATTAAATTAACTTGGAGAGAGTCGGTTGTGTTATCCACTCTTGGCATATTTATTCAATCCAATTAGGTACCGATAAGGATAAGGCAAAGAGGGATATGTCTTATTCATGTTAGCGTGATAATGCATGAACTACTATATTATATTTTCCCTTTTTGTATATAATTTCATAATCATAATCCAATATTTTGGTTAGCCACTTGTTTTGTTCTAAGGAGGATAGTCGTTACTCCAAAAGATATTTCAGACCATGGTGATTTTTTTATATGAAAATGATGTACCAAGATATATGGTTACCATGTGTGCACTGCATGGAGAATGGAAACCATTTATTTTTCATACGTAGATATGCCCATATTGCGGCCACTCAATGCTTGTCTTGTAAAGGCCAAAGTTTGACCATCTTATGTGAGCATTGTTCCTATACCAATGCCAGAAGCATATGATTCAACCACAAAGGTTTTGTTGAAGTAAGGTGTTACTAGGATAGGAGTAGTGCACGGCCCTCTTTAATTTTGTGAAGGTTTTCTCAACAACAGATGTCCAATGAAATGCATTATTCTTAAGAAGGTCAGCCAATGGATTCACATTTTTTGCATAATGGTGGAAAAAAATGTTGTAATATCTTTTGATACCAAGAAAACCCCATAGGAACTTTAATATCTTGGGTCACATCCATTCCTACATAGATTCTATCTTTTTGGGGTCCACTTTTACCCCATATCGATTGACAATGTGTCCCAAGCATTCCACTTCACTGGATCCAAATGAACATTTGGTATTTTTGACAAGAAATTGGTTTTCCTGTAGCAAGTGAAGGAATTTTTCCACATGAAAAAGGTGGCTATCCGAAGTGTGGTTGTAAATTAGGATGTCATGAAATAAAACCAAGACAAACTTCTGAAGGTAAAGTTTTAATAATTTATTTGTGAGACTTTCAAAGGTGGATGGAGCATTGCAAAGGCCAAAAGGCATGATGAAGAATTCATAATGTCCTTCATGAGTTCTGAAAGTATTATTTGCAATATATTCCTCCTTCTTTCGGATATGGTGATAGCTTGATCCAAGGTCTAATTTGGTGAATACAAAGGAACCTTGGAGTTCATCCAACAGATCATCAATGGCAAGAATGAGAAACTTATCTTTGATGGTTAATTTATTCAGGGCACGAAAATCAAGGCCCATGTGCCAAGTACCTTCTTTCTTTAATACCATCACCACTCGTGAATAATATGGGCTAGTTCTAAGGTGAATTAACCCTACCTCCATTAATTCATGTACAATATTTTCTATTTAAGTTTTTTGAGAAAATGGATATTTGTAGGCACGTACATTGGGGGGTTGACTTCCTAGAAGGAGAGGGATGCTATAATCATGCTCACCCCTAGAGGGAGGTAAGGCTATGGGAATCTCAAAGACGTTTTGGTACTTGTCCAATATGATTTGCGGGATGGGATGAATTACCCGAGAGGTTTTTTCAATGACCCAGATGGCATTAAATTGAAAAATCACACCATAGTGAAATTTGTTCAACATTTTTTCCATCCTATGAGAGATGATAATTTCAGGAGAGCCCGCTTGGACACCTCATAGGGTATAGGAGTGAGAGTCTTGGGTGAAGCTCATATATAATTCTTGATAATCCATTGTGATTGGCCCTAGAGTGTGAATCCATTCCACTCCTAATACAATATCACAAACACCCATGGAAATAGAGAACATGTGGGTTTTCAGAGTATAATCACCCATTTGGAGTTTTAAATTCTCACAACGGACCCCACACTTCATTGTACCACCATTAGCAATGAGGATTTGAAAATTATAAACAAGGGGGACAAACCAATGGATCTCGTCAACAATCCTATGATGAATAAAATTATTGGTTATATCACTATCAATCAACACCACCTCTGGTCAATGTTTGATGCATCCCTTGAGCTTCAATGTCTGTAGGGTCGAAATACCTGAGAGGGAATGAAGTGATATGACGGTTTAATTTGGTTCCATAGGGGTTACAACTAGATATTTGGCGTGATCACTTGGTGGAGCCTCATCTGATGGAATGTCTTCAAAAGTGGATCCATCAATATGGAAGAACTTTTGTTCAGTACATTTATGCCCTCATGAATAATTTTAATCAAAATAGTAGCAAAGGCCTTGCTTGTGACATTCCACCATTTCAGTTTGAGATACCTTTTGGACCTTCAATGTTTGTGTTGGAGTTGGGTGAGCCTTGAGGTGAGGACGGTTGAGAACTGGAGCCTTCATGGATGGGGCCTAAAGTATGGTTTATGGTTCCTTTGATAATTGACATGTCTGCAACTAGGTAGTAGGATCATGCATGCTCACATGTGCCTGGATGGTTTCCTTTAAGCCACTGATAAAACATTCAAGGTAAAATGCATCAGATAAGCCCTCAGTCCTGATAGCCAACTGTTCAAATTTTCTGATGAAATCTATGACTGATCCATTTTGGCACATCTTGGTGATTCTACCCAAAAAATGTGATTCCCTATCAAAATAGGCATAAAATAATTTAGTGAAAAATTTCCAAGTGGGACTTCTTGGATAACATTTCTTATGTCACTGCCACCACTTCCATCGTTATTGATCTAGGTACAAAAACCCTACATGGAGTTTGGTCTCATCATCCCAAATATTATGGAGGGAGAAGTATTTTTCCATTTGAGAGAGCCACCCTACTGGGTTGGATCCATCAAATTTATGCATGTCAACTTTGGGCACCTTATTCCAAGTGTGCAGAACCCCAAGGGGAGTGGGAGGAATGATTATGATAATAATGGGAATGTTGAGGGTCCTCTACATTGGGTTCTACCTTCTTACCATTTTTGAAGGGTTCTATGGGTTCATAGATGGTTCCTTGGATTGTTGTAGGGAGGGACTCACTGATGGTTGTTTGTATGGTAGTGGGGATGAATTCCATTCACGATTCTAAGTTGGACAACCTAGTATCCCAATATTCTTAAGTCTAAGATTGATTAGCTGGCATGGTAGCAACTTAGGTAGTAGATGAGGTGGCGAGACGAAAATCGAGACCGCAAAAAGTGAGATGTAACAGCGTGATCAAGACAAAGAGAGGAGTCCAATGGGATAGGTGTCAAATAAGGGTGTATTGGAAAGGGGTGGGACCATGGAGAGAAGAAAAAGATTTAAAGTGAAGGGTACCACTACGATCAGGATGAAGAGAGGAATGCAATGGACTAGGTTACAAATAAGGTTGTTGATAGGCCCCCATTTTTTTTTTAACTCCTACAGATTTATACTCCAAGCTTAATAATATTGCAGTGACAAAATGGCCAAATGTTTAACAAGAATAAATATGCAGGAATTTCACAAAAAGAATGCATCAGACATAGTTGCATGACAATAGATCTTGTTTGTTTTGTTTATGTTTCCATCTGAAAGGTTAGGGTATTCAAGGTTTATACAAACAAGGTTTTTCCCTGTGTTATATCTCTCTTATATACATGCGGGATCCAATAGTAGTACTCAACCCAATATCTCAAGTCACCACCTAAGGAGGCTATACCATTCCCTTATCCGTACTACCTAAATACCTAGGTACTATATATTATATTCCCGAGTGTTGTTCTCGGTGGCACTATAGCAGTCAGGTGGTTGATTGGTTTTTCTACGGAGGGATTTAAGATATCTAGGTTGATCCATATACAAGTGTTTTTTGATGCGCTACCACTCGAAGGGGTACCAATAGGGGTTACAAGGGTGGAAAACAATGTTCACTTAAGTGCCACTTGTATTTTCTGCATGTATGAGTCCCTAACCATGGGTTTATGCATGAAATGATAAATATTTGTAGCTTAAATACATTGGAATACATCTCTACCTAGAAAAAACATTTACCCCACAAGTAATGCCTAGGAAGGAGCTATGATACCACTTGAAATATAGGACACGAATAATAATATGTGGAATATAAATATTTAGCAAGTAGTAATGGAAGAACCAGATTATAGCTAGAACAATACTAGAAAAATACCAGAAATAACACCTTTATAGAAATGTTCACTTCCCTCTTGGAGGGAAAAACCTCTAGCAAAGAAGAGATCTATTACACTAAAATCCAAGAAAAAAATATACAATGCCTTATATTCTTGTTTATACCAATTCTACCTTCTAAGGAAACTTCTAGCAGAAGATATTTCTAGAAGCGAAAGCTTAATGAGGTCTTCTTACATTGACTTATTCTCCTTTATTTATTAGGTGTTATTAACTAATGTCGGCCTTTATTACATAGAAAACATATCCTACTAAATAATTATCCATGGAGAGGAGTTAGGATTGGATGCTAATACAAGTGGAACAATAAAACACTTGAGGACCCTTAATGGCTTCAAGATTCAGAAAGCACCGAGACCAAATGAAACCAGTGGTTTCTCAAGAAGGACCCCCAATATGCACTCTTTCCACTATGATTGGTCAAGATTTGGAGGGGTAATATTTTCTTCCCTTCCACATGAAACCTCGTGTTTATCCCTTGTCTTATAGGGGGTTCCCAACTATGCCTAAATGACAATTGGTTTTGACCACTCTTTAGTACTCTATAGTTTGTTTAGCAATCTTGAACAATTTTCTCACTTTCTCTAGTCCAAAGATTCTAATTCCTAGACTATTGTTGTTGTTCTATAAATAAAGATCCTAGTATATTTTAATTATGCGTGGTTGATTCTTCAGAGGTTTTTTTACTCAAGGGTAGATGCAGATTAAACTAATCATTTTTTTACTTGAATCCAAAAACCATGCAATAGGAAGATGAAATGCACAATTTCTTTCAATGAATCCTACTTACAAGAGGCAAAAGAGGTTTCTCTTTCTTCCAAATACCATTAAAACTCAACAAAATACGCAATGCATGCAACAATCTGGGCAAAAACAAATTCACTTAAATGAAGAATCCAAATGTTTGCCAAATTGTCAAAATATAACTCTTTGAAAACCAATGAATGTTAAGTTCTTTAATTTATTTTTTACTATAACTCTACTCCTAGTGATTTAGAATGAACAAATTTATTTTTTTGATGTTAACATGCAAATAAGATTGAATGTGGTTGCTTTAATGCTTATTTTCTTTCAATCAACATGAAATATTTGAAAGATAATATAGAAGAGAATGAGAAGCAAAATGATACTCAAACAAAGATGCACTCATAAAGAAAGCAATCACTCTTAAAAAGTATTAAAACCAAAGGATTTGAGACCAGTTGATAGCACAATTGACTCTAAAATATTCTGGATTTCAAAATAAAAGTGAAATGCAAGAATCAATTGTCAACAAACTACTTCCAAAAAAATAGAAAAGGCTCCCAAAATTGACAAGTAGAATGCTTGAAAGTTTTTTCAAGAAGAAAAGTATAGAAGTAAAACACTTATATAATATGATAAGAAAAAGACTACCGAAAATGGAAACAGAGTTTCAAGGATTTGATCAACCTTGACCATCTTATAACCTTTTCAAATTTTGATTAGAGGTAATTCAAAAAAAACAAGACAAGAAGAGTGATACTCATAATCAAAACCAAACAATCAAAATGTAAAGCAATCAAATAAGAACTTGGGACAAAATTAGACTAAGAAAAAGAGACTAAAAATCCCAGAAACCAACCTAGAAAAGGGTGACGCTCATGGTACCAAGGGTAAAATGGTATCAAAGGTAGGGAGAAACTCTTGAAAATCATGTAGGAGGGCATCAATGACGTTGGGTAGGCCACTGGAGGGGAGTGTCACTACTGAAAAAGATTGGAAAACAGACTCAAACTCAACCCATATTGAACCAAAGTGTTATGAGGACTTTGTAAGCTATTCAATGGAGGTGAAAATCAAAGAAGACTTTAGAAACCAAGAATTAATCAATAAATTAAGAAACAAGAGGCTAAAAAGCAAGGAAACCATTGTTCCCTAGTAAAATTGCAAAAAACCGTTGTGAAAAATATTACCCCGTGGAAGAGTTTAGCTCCCCTTAGTTGGGTTTTCTCCAACTAAGGCAACAAGAACAAGTGGACACTAATATTCCTGATTTCCATCTATTTATGCATGAAATAGGAGAGGAAGAGAAGGAGGAACCCTTTTTTGTCGATTGTCCTTAATTATGTTTATCATTTTGATGTTGGATCTAGTCTAGCTCCAAACGTAGTCTACCTACAAATAAATAGAACTATCCTCTTTGATGTTGGAGAATCACTGCAACTCAGTGGCACATCAGCAACCAACATAGCAGTGCACTAGGAGGGAGTGGATCCCAAGGAGAGAGAAGGGCCAACCTTCTCATTTTTTAGTTTAAATCTGAGTTTTAATGTAATTTAATGTTGTAAGGCTCGAGGAGAGTAGATTTTGACATCCCCAAAAATAAAATATTTTGATGGAAATTTATTCCGTTTTTAGTAAATTCGAATTTGGAAAATGTTTACCATTTATGGCAATTCAGAATTTCGAATTTGATATTTGTAATTAATTATTATGACTGTTGGGCAAAGATTTGATTTAACTCAACTAACTATTTGAGTATGACACTTGTATAAAAACAAAATAATTATATTAATTGCAGGAGGACAAATGGAACAACCATGTTAAAATTAGCTGACCATGACTCCATGAGTGGGGAACATGTCAGAACTATATCTCGGCTGATTATTACAAGTGGAAAATCATATATTTGGAAATTGGTAGCCCCTGAAAATTGAGGATTTAGAAAGATGTGAAAATTCCCAAGGGAGGGAAAAAGACCTAGGCAAAATTGATAAATATCATATGTGAGGAGGCAGGATGCTGCCAAGTATGCCGGGGAGAAATATTTTGAGTTATTTTTCTGTTATGAACACTACGGATTGAGTTTGAGGCAAGAGGAGTCTGCTGGAATGGAAAGACATTTGTTGAGGAGGAGATTCCAAGTTTTCCCTCATGGTTTCATGGTTAGGCTAGGGGGTGAATTAGGCAAGTGTTTTGACTACCCTGTTCTATGGTTGGGAGGAATGTGGTTGTTCCCTTTGTCTTCCCGCAAGCTAGTTCAGATATGTTTCTATATTCCTCTCTATCTGAATGATTTTATATATGATGCAATGTATTTGTTAAATCTGAATTGAAATGCTTTCCATTTTCTGTTTAAATGTTCATATATCTGATGCAGTGTATTCGTTAAATCTGAATTGAAATTATGTTCCATCTCTTTGAATTATTTAGGCATAGTTGTAATGCATCTATTTAATTCGATATGGATACAATAACCTGGGCGAAATCTATTCAAGGATAATCATAAGTAAATTATATGGTTAAATTCTGGAATAGTCCCTTTATAAACTAGGTTATTACCATGGAGGCATTTGTAGGGTAATTACCAGTATTTCGAAACTCCAGTGTACAAAGTTTATCTATTGTAAATGGAATTGAACCTGAGAACTCTACAAAGGGTATTTATACTTCGGTAAGAAAATCATGCGCCAAGTTACGATAATGATTGGGGTTTGTTTGGGTACCTAATAGTCCAAAAACAAATAAAAGCCAAGTACAACAGGAATCACAATCAATATTTCTTTTACCTATATATATATATATATATATGCCTAAGTATTACAGTGGAAATGGACAAAATTACGAGTACATAAGTTGTAAGTGATTTTCGCCGATATGTCTACAATTGTTTCCTTTTAGAGATTAATCTCGACAGGGTTCACATACAACTGGAAGACAGATAGATATTCAATCTATATATACATATAAATATATATATATATTCCAGTAATAAGTAGGAGTTTACAGAAGTATAATGCTCCGTAAGCATAAGGGTTTGGAGATGTTTATTTAGGACCTTTACCGGTAAAATAACTTAGACTTTTGTTTAATGGCATAAACCGTAGAGAACAAAATGGTGTGAAAAAAACAGAGGTCAATCAGATTTTGGCGATTACACATGCCAAAAAAAAAAAAAAAAATACCATGTTGTATACCAAATTGTGAAATGTGAAAAGACTGTGGCCCAACGTTTCAGGGTTTGAGATTTCGGGGTTTACGAACACCTAACATGCAAACAAAATGAAATAAGGAATGTCGAATCGTGAAATGTGAAACGATTGTGGCCCAATGTTTTCGGGGTTTCAGGTTTTGGGATTTCAAAGTTTAATAGAGAAAAGGAACTTTGCGTATATGTAACAAGCAAGTCCCGAATGCTGAAATATCAACCTTGCAATTAAAAGAACAATTAAATGTCCATAACTGATTACTTTGACAAACACAAACTCCATCCTTCATTTTCATTTCTCTGTATAGATTCCCTTTGATGATGATAATGATCTAAGAAATGTCGATGTATAAACAGGAACGACAATGACTAAGTACTCGTATGTTTCGGTAATAAGCTATGCAACGCAATAACATCACTAAAGTATCGATCCATGACCAAGATACACATTTAATAGGATTATATGCATATATTTGTATCTTGCTTGATATCTGTACAACAGATTAATATTCTAGAGCCCCTTTTGTTTTTTTGAGATGTGATTCAAAAGATGTGGGCCTTTGGAAATGCATAGATTCCATACAATGCATAAGAACTTGGACTGTATAGACAACAACTATGGAAAAACAGTAGAGAACAACATTCTAACTATACCTTAGTAAAATTTCTGGAATTCGTAACGAAAAAAGATATGATGGTTGAATTCCTTTCTGAGGAGTCATTCAATGACAGACCCTTACTCGGCAAGAATGACGGTTCGTTATTTTTTCCACCCCCAAAATATTTTACAACTCTTAAACTATAACCTTGCTCTCCTTTGTCCTGAACCAGCACTTACACCTTTCACATTTCAGGGTTTCGGGACTCCTGCATCTTCTTTCCCTTTGGAATTCCGGGTGCCGAAATGCTGAAACCTATTCACACTAAACCGATTCGGGGTTTCGTGTACCAGAATTTTGTGACTTGTGGAGACAAGGGATCTTGCCCTTTGATTTCCCAGGTGTCAAAACACTGAAAACCTTTTTCACGCTAAACCGATTCGGGGTTTTGTGTACCAAAATTTTGCAACTTGCGGAGACAAGGGATATTTCCCTTTGGTTTCCCAAGTGCCGAAACGTTGAAAACCTTTTTCACGCTAAACCGATTCAGGGTTTTCGTATACCGGGATTTTGTGACTTACGAAAATGAGGGGTCCCACCCTTTGGTTTCCCAGGTGTCGAAACACCAACTGACAACCACGTGTCCCTCCGATGGATGGCTGCGATCTTTTATCCACGATCAACAGTTGTGATCTTTTCAGGATGATCAATGGTCACGATCAATCCTGTTTTTCTCCTTTCAAGAGTTTGGGAGAGTCTTCACTCTCGTTTCCCCGGTGTCCAAATCCCCGATGGGCTTGGATCTTTGACATATTTCCTCCAAATTGGATGGTCCCGATGCTTTCGGGACTTGACGAGTCCTCTTCCTTCTGTTGTTATGACTTTTAAACCTCACACACCTTTTCTAGATCCGATGACTCTCACAATTTCGACACTTCTCCCTGAAAGTGTCTCCACCGTTCATTTAGCGGCTCTCCTGCGTGATCTCTCAGAGGTTAAACTATGTGTGTCCAGATCCTTTTGATCTAATGGTAGTTGTATTTCTCTAAACCTCAAAGGTTTCTTCAACCTAAGTTTAGATGTTGCCTATATACATATGAGTATGTTGGAGTAGTTTGAGAGTTAAGGGAAGTGATAGAATTATGGACAGAATTTATCCACATAAGCCTTTCGGTTTGAATTAAAACTAGACTGGTGTAATAATATCATTATGAACAGAAATGAGTCTTACCTTCGCTTAAATTCTAAGATTAAACGAAATAGAATTATGTCATAGAATTTTATTTTTTTTATGGTGAATTTGAGGTTCATTACATAGATTCATTGTATTTTTTCAAGCTACATGTAATTCGCCTTTAATGGATGACAAGTAGATGAATCTAGATCTAATTTGGACTAGATGTAAATTAATTGTAATTTAATATAGGTAGGTGGAGGCAGGCTCGAGAAGCCCCTCTTATGTAAAAAGATCAATTGTATTGAGATTTTATTAGGAAGATCAGAGTATGTAGGAGATAGAGAAGATAATAGAAGAGAGGAGAGGAGAGAAAGAATTGAAACTATGTTGCATTCCAGTCTTGTAAACATTGTTAAAAGCATTAAGATTAATAGAAAAGCATATTTCTCTACATGTGATTATGTGTGTGTGTGTGTTTTATGTGAATGAACATGTGTTTTATGAATGTTTACTATGAATGTTTATGAATTCTATGAGTTCATGTATGTTCCCTTTGCAGGAATAGATATACTTCTCTATTTGTGTGAGTTTCTAAGTGTTTTGGGCTCTTAAAGATAGTGTAAGGAGTGTACACTGGAGTTGTTCAAAAACTCTATGAAGTCATCACAAGGAGTATGGAAGAACTCATTTAGGATTTTAGAAGGAGCGCACTAGGTGGGAACACTAGAACAAGTCACAAGCTCAGAAGGAATAGTGAAAGGAGTGCACAGAGCGAGCAGAAGGAGTGTGCCTACACTCATAACAATGTAAAATCTCAAAGGAAGGATAGTGCAAGGAGTACACACCAAATTTACTAAGAACTATGAGAATCCATTACAAGGATTTCATAAGAACTCAGTTTCAATTTTAAGAAGAGTGTGCCAGGTGGGAACACCAGAATTGGTAAAGCTCAAGAGAAACATTGCAAGTCTGCATAGAGAGTCTGGAAGTGCGCAAGTGAGTCTGAAATTTTTTAGGATTCATGAGAGGAAAGTGAAAGGAGTGAATGAAGCCAACACACTATTAAAGTGTTGGTAAATCTCAGGGGGAAGACAATAGGAAGCCAGAGGGTGTTGAAAGAACACTTTGACCGTGTTCAAAAGCTCGAGAGAAAGAGCACANTTCAAGGAGGACACAAGGAGTCAATTAGAAGAACAAGGGACTGAACCCTTTGAAGTTGAATAGTTGAAATCTCAGGAGAAATAGTGTTTTCTAAAGCACAAGAAAAGACTAAGGAGTCATTCTTGTAGAGAAGAGATCAAAGGCAAACCCTTTGAAAGATATTTATAAATTCTTCTTTGAAAGGAAGTGGAGCTACAACAAAGGAGAAGCTACAACAACCATTGATTGGGATGAAATATTTGATCCTGGTCATTAGATCAACCCCATATGAGAGGAGGAATGTGTAGGAAAGGCGAACAGATCCCAGCTATCAGATCTAAGCAAAAATATCATGAGTTGTTGATCTCGCAGTTCAGAGATTCAACACTCTAGGAGAAATTGGCCCTGGAGTTGTTAGGAGAAGAAATCATCAAATTCTCGAAGCTTCGAAGTACCGGAGAAAATAATGACTGTCGATTTCAGGGACACGTTTCAACAGATTGTCAGCTATTCAAATTTCAGCACTCTAGAGGATTTTTGGTGAAAGTTAGTTTGGTTCAGAATTCCCCGAAGGCCCAAAGCCTGGAGTAAATCCTAATCATTTGTAATCAAAGACAAGTGGAACATATATATCCATAATACATCGGTTTGACATTTGACTGTTTGATATATTGGTGTTGATAAAAATCAAGGAACCCCGAAGCCTGGAGTTCCAAAGTTGATCACAGTCATTGGTTGTAGGAGGAGTGGGAGTCATTGATCTCTGCCCTTCGCGAATTCAAAATTCAAAAATTCGAGAGGAGGTGTTGATTTTGGTTGAAGAAGTACCAAAGGATAAAGTCTGGAGTGAGAAAGGATCGTTGATCTAAGGTGAACATCAACCCTTCGATATGACAATTCGGCCTTCGCGAGTTCAAAGGTATTTCCTGTTGGAGCAGAGAAAACTTTCAAAGCTTGGAGCCCCAGAGTTCCTATGAGTCGTACACCTAGGCGTAGGTTGTAGAAAGTTGATCCCATATCTGTTCGAGAATTCACCAATTTGGAATTCAAAGGTATTGGAGTGTTATATTTTGACAACCTCCGGAGCTCGAATCTTGAGAGCACTGCAGTATCACCTTTCAACTAGGCACCTGGTTCTAGCTCGTGGTAACATGTGGTTTTCCACTAAAACAATTGGATAACACCTGGAAAAAAATTTGAAGGTAAAAGGGGACAAAAGAAAGCACCCATAGGTTTTGTGGGACTTGTACATGGAAAACAATGAGCCTGTGTGCAATTGGAGGGTATCCAGTAGGGATCTGAGAACTAATTCATCTCCTCATGAGAATGATCCTAGATTGGGAGGTCATATGAGCCCCAGGAGAAGGTGGGGGTTTGCATAATATGGTATCAGAGAAGGAATATATTTGCAGACAATAGATAGAGAATAAGTTGTGGAGGAGAGACAAAGTAATAATTCTTTGTGTGAGGACTATTTGCAAGTGTGCAACAGATAGTAGAAAACTAGGCGGGCGAAAGATAAGGACCATTTGTGTTCTTGAAGAAGAGGAGATCATGTGGATCTCTTAAGGTTAGCAGTTGGAGTACAACATCCAGAGAGTAAGGAGTTATCAAGACAAGGAGTGAGTGAAAGGTGTGCGCCTACACTTAGCAGGAGTGTAAAATCTCAAAGAAACGTTTCCAGCAGGTGAACCATAAGCTAAGCAAGGAGAGATTGGTAGAGGTTGATTGTATCTCACAGTGAGAAAGTCGAAGATAATAGACTTGTCAGGAAGGTAGAGAGAGAGGATAAAATCGCTACTGAATGCCATAAAAAAGGTTGAAGAGGAGACCCCAAGAATATGAGTACAGAGGATATGGATAAATATCTCAATGAGACCAGAGAGGATCTCAAAAGATTGATGTTGAGAATGCAACAAGGAGAGAAATATAGTTCGAGGTATGAGTGGCCCATGAAGGAGAAGGTGAAGTGTCCTATCCAGAAACTGATTTCCAGGAGGCATAAGAATATGTTGAGGAGGTGGTTGAGGAGGCGGTTGAGGCAAGTTGAAACCCTCAGTGACATAGAGGAGAAGATATTTTATTTCTCTGAACCAGAAGATGGAGAAATCCTCGGTGATGAGGAGGAGAGATCAGTTGAAGATCTTGTAGAATGTTGGGAGGGAAATAAGAAGAGATCAATCGAATATCTCATAAACTGCTAGGAGAGAAGAAATGAAAAGTCAGGTTGTCAGGTGGGAAATAAGGAGATGGGATTGTTTGATATTCTCATGAACTCAGAGGAGAGTTCAGATCAGCAAGGAGTGCTGACAAGAGAGGAGGAAGAGGCAGGAGAGAAACCTCATCATCTTGAATATTCATGTGATGTTGCATACCATGTGAATGAAGATGATGAGAAGTTGAATACTTCAACTCTCTAGGAGGAAGATCATAGGTTTATTTTTATCATTGGGGAAATCATCATATTCCTTCCAAGCATCCCAGGAAAGGGCAGTGCATGTGTTCCACATGAGGAAGTGATGTAGGAGGCATCTAGAGAAGAGGCCATGCGGCTAAATGTTTTTAAAATGAATAGTTCATGGGTTGCATGTGTAGGAGAAGAAGGAAAACCAACAGATACTCTCATGAATGAGAATAAGAAGAAGACACTGAAATCTTCCCAAGGGATGAGAGAGGAGGAAGAAGGATAAACATCTTCCCAAAGTTTGAAAGGAAGGAAAGACCTTAACCATGTTTTGATGATAAGGGAGATCAGAGTATCTCTTGGAAAGGGATTAGAAGAAAAGGCCAATGAGGATGTTTCTTGTAATGAAGTTGATAGACATCCCATACATCATGTCATTTCAGACGACAGGAGGAGGAAAAAAGAAGAGAATTCATTGGAATTGCTCATAAATCCTAACAAGGAAGATGAATGGAGGATAACTGTAGAATTGGAACCTGCAGTAGGAGAGAGAGAAGACAACATGGATTTTTTTGATCTGTATGAAGAATTGGAAGCCTTAGGAGAAATAATAATAACCTAGAGTAGACTCATCTAATAGGTCAAGTTGGAGATTGATGAAGAGGACAAGATGAAGTATAGTAGATTGCAGGAGAGGACTCATCCCGTGGACAATATGGAAAAGGAGATTGAAGAGATAAGAAGGTTTATGTTGAAGACAAAACACGAGGTAGCCAACAACAAATGGAGGTTGAAAAGAGGAGATTTCAGTGGTAAGGTAAATGGGGCACTGCAACATAAAGTTTGGAAACAAGGAGGAGATCCTGTAGCAGCAATAGGACAAAAACAACATCGGAAAGGTAGAAGAGCAGGTCGACAAATCCTCCAGAGTGAAGTTTGGGACCCAAGAGGATTTCAACAACAACAGTAGTAGAGCCATGAGCAAGAGCTCATGATTTTTTCAACATAGGAGTATGATTCAGGAGCATGACGCCAACTCAGTGGTGCATCAACACCCAACACAAAAATGCACTAGGAGGGAGTGGATCCCATGGAGAGAGAAGCACCATCCTTCTCATTTTTTAGTTTAAATATCAATTTTGATGTAATTTAATGTTTTAAGGCCCGAGGAGAGTAGATTCATTGTATTTTTTCAATCTTCATGTAATTCTCCTTTAATGGTTGATAGGTAGATGAATCTAGATCTGATTCAGACTAGATGTAAATTAATCGTAATTTAATATAGGTAGGTGAAGGAATTATTGAGAAGCCCCTCTTATGTAAAAAGATCAATTGTATTGTTATTTTATTATGAATATCAAATTATGTAGGAGATAGAGAAGATAAGAGAAGAGAGAAAAGGAGAGAAATAACTAAGACTATGTTGCAATCCAGTCTTGTGAACATTGTAAAAAGTATTCAGATTAATAGAAAAGAATATTTCCTTGCAAGTGATTCTCTATGTGTGCATTCTATGTGAATGAATATGTGTTTTATGAATGTTTACTGTGAATTTTTATGAATGTTATGAGTTCATGTATGTTCCCTTTGCAAGAATAGATAGATTTCTCTATCTCTGTAAGTTTCTAGGTGTTATAGGCTCTCAAGGCTAGTGCAAGGAGTGCACACATGAGTTGTTGAAAAACTTTGTGAATCCATCGCAAGGAGTGTGAAATAAAAGACTTAGGATTTTAGGAGGAGCATGCCAAGTTGGAACACTAGAACAAGTTACAATCTCAAAAGGAATAGTATAATGAGTGAACTGAGTGGGAATAAGGAGTGCGCCTACACTCGTAGAAGTGTAAAATATCAAAGGAAGTATAGTGCAAGGAGTGAACACCAGAGTTACTAAGAAACATGAGAATGCAACACAAGGAGTGCGCAAGAAATCAGTTTCAAGTTTAGGAAGAGTGTGCTAGGTGGGCGCACCCGAATTGGTAAATCTTAGGAGAAACAGTTCAAGTCTGCACATAGAAAGAGAAAGCAGTGCGTAGGTGAGTATGAAAAGTTCAAGATTCAGGAGAGGCAAGTTCAAGATTCAGGAGATAGAGAAGAGAAGAGAAGAGAGGAAAAGAGAGAAATAATTGAGACTTTGTTGCATTCCATTCTTGTAAACACTATAAAAAGCATCCAGATTAATAGAAAATCATATTTCCCTACATGTGATTCTCTCTATGTGTGTTCTATGTGAATGAATATGTGTTTTATAAATGTTTACTGTGAATGTTTATGAATTTTATGAGTTCATGTATGTTACCTTTGTAGGAATAGATAGACTTCTCTATTTGTGTGAGCTTCTGAGTGTTCTGGGCTCTCAAGGTTACTGCAAGGAGTGCACATCAGAGTTTTTGAAAAAATATATGAAGCCAGTGCAATAAATAATTTAGGATTTCAGGAGGAGCATGGTAGGTGGGCACACCAGAACAAGTCACAATATCAAAAGGAATAGTGCAAGGACTGCATAGAGCGAGCAAAAGGAGTGCTCCTACACTCATAGTAGTGTAAGAGCTCAAAGAATGACTAGTGCAAGGAGTGCACATCAGTGTTGCTGAGAACTTTGAGAATCCAACACAAGGAGTGTGAAAGGACATAGTTTTGAGTTTAGGAAGAGTGTTGTAGGTGGACACACCATAATTGGTAAAGCTCAGGAGAAACAGTGCAAGTCTGCACAGAGAAAGTGCAAGGAGTGGGCGGGTGAGTCTGAAAAGATTAGGATTTAGGAAAGGTGAGTTCAAGCAATTCATGAAGCCAAAACACTATTAAAGTGTTGGTAAATCTCTAGGGGAAGAGCATAGGAATATAGAAGGTGCTCAAAGAACACTCTGACCATTTTCAAAAGCTCAAGAGAAAGAGCATAGATATCTGGAAGAAAAAGGGACTGAACCCTTTGAATTTGAAGAGTTGAAAACTCAGGAGGAGTAGAATTTTATAAAGAGCAAGAAGAGGCCAAGGATATGGTCCTGCAAAGAAGAGATCAAAGGACAAGCCTTTGAAAAATCTTTAGAAATTATTTGTTGAAAGGAAGAAGAGTCGCAGTAGAGGAGAAGTTACAACAACCATTGATTGGGCTATAAGATTTGATATGGGTCATTAGATCAACCCCATATCAGAGGAGGACCATGTAGGAAAGGATAATAGATCCCAACCATTGGATCTGAGCGCAAAGTTCATGAGTCATTGATCTCACAGCTCGTAGATTCGACACTCCAAGACAAATTGGCCTTAGAGTTGTTAGGAGAATAAATCACCAAATTGTCGAAGCTTTAAAGTAACAGAGAAAATATTGACCATTGGCATCAGGGACACATGTGAACAAATTGTTGGCTATTCAGAGTTAGAAACTCTAAAGGATTTTGGGTGAAATTTAGTTTGGTTAATAATTCCCTGAAGGCTCAAAGCCTAGAGTAAATCCTAACCATCCGTCATCAGGGACACGTGGGTCGTAAATCTCTGCGCTTCGCTAGTTCATCATTCGATAGTTTGGGAGATTGGTGGTTGTTGGCATTAGAATTCACTCCTAGATTGCACCAGGAGTAAGCCTGAGGCCCATCAGTTTGAATGTCACAATTTTTTGATACAGGGTGATGAATGGAAGTAAACTCAAAACAATATCGTTCTAACTCAGAAACAAGGCCAGACATGCATAAGAAGATGAGGTCTTGGTTCAATTTTAGACAGTAAGTTGTAATAACAGTGAGTAGGAGGAAGAATTATGTGAGGAGATGTTAAGGGATGTTGTAGGCATCAGGCTTCCAACAGCCTGCAGAAGAAAACTTTGAACACAAGAACCTCTTATATTCAAAAGTGAAAACACTAAAAGAACATAACAAAATTATAATAAATCCTTTATCATAATATAGTTGCGACAATTCATGTGAATTATTCAATCATAAAACCTTTTATTGTGAGATCGAAACAAGATGAAAAAGAGAGCTTCCTTACATTAAAAAAGGAAATTTCATATACATATACATAGCCAAGAAAACCGATGCTTCATTAAAACATTACAGTCGAGAGCTTTTCTCTACCATCCATCTTTATAGAAATACAAAAACTGAGTATATATACTCAGGGCAATTTTCCACCTTCATTGTAGGAAGGTAGTTGAGACATTAAATTCCAAATTAGTGTGTGCAAGCTCCTCAGTCAAACCTATATGGAACTCCTTCGTCAGACACCATCTTAACTTAGCATGGCTCTTTCAGGGGGACCTGCATACAAGGGTACCATGGGCTGATTCCTCCAGGCCTTTTCCATGCCCTCCATTTATGAGTTGAGTTGAGTTTTCAACCACCTACTCAATATTTATTAACTGCTTCTTCCATGGAGGGTGGCTGAGACTGAAAACATAAAGAGAAACCCCTTTGTCCTTTGAACTCCCAGTAGCTAAAATGTTGAAATGGCTCCTGGGCACTTTTTTGCATTTTGTGTTTCGGGGTTTTGAAATGAAGTGGAAGAGAAACCCCTTGTCCTTTGAAGTCCCGGTAACCGAAATGTTGAAATGGCTCATGGGCACTTTTTCTCATTTCGCGTTTCGGGGTTTCGAAATGCAGTTGAAGAGAAACCCCTTTGTCCTTTGAAGTCCCGATAGCCGAAAATGTCGAAATGGATCCTGGGCTCTTTTCGCATTTCGTGTTTCAGGGTTTCGAAATGCAGTGGAAAATAAACCCTTTGTCCTTTGAAGTCCTGGTAGTAGAAATGCCGAAATGTCTCCTGAGCACTTTTTCGCATTTCGTGTTTCGGGGCTTCGAAATGTAGTTGAAGAGCAACCCCTTTTTCCTTTGAAGTTCCGATAGCCTTAATGTCGAAATGGTTCCTAGGTGATTTTCTCATTTCTCATTTCAGGGTTTCGAAATGCAGTGGAAAAGAAACCCTTTTTCCTTTCAAGTCCTGGAAGCCGAAATGACGACATGGCTCCTGGGCGCTTTTCGCATTTCACGTTTCAGGGTTTTGAAATCCAGTGGAAGAGAGAAACCTTGTGTCCTTTAAAGTCCTAGTAGTTGAAATGCCAAAATGGCTCCTCCTTTCATGATTTTGGTCATAAGAGATGAGCTCATGTGCCAGACCTCGTGCAACTCTATGACTCAAACTTACCCGATGATCGTCGATCTACTCCATCTGCGGATCCTCGTTGTTGAAAACAAAATGTCCGCTCGCTTGATTTTAAGCTTGAAATGGACTTCTTATGTGTTTTTCTCTCAGTGCTCATGAATTGAAAGAATTGGTGCTAACATTAGGCTCCATGGGGGATAGAGTCGTCCTTGCGATGCTCTAAGAACTCCTTCTACAGTTCCATTTTCTTTCTGTTGGGTTATGGAGTCATGTATTAAGCCGAAAATAAACAAAAAAACAATAAAGACAATATTTACAAAAATAGAGGAGTCGTTTAAGGCTCAAACAAAACATTTCTTCAGGAAATTCCCATTTACTGGGACGCTAAAGACTTCTTCACCCTCCAAATCCTGTAACCTGTACGTTTTATTTAAGAATACTTAATAGATTTTGAAGGGCCCGATTCAGAGGGCATCAAACTTGTTTTGTTTTCCCCTATCCTGCCTAGGTGCATCCCACTTAAGCACTAAATCTCCCAGCCCGAATTCCTCCTTCCTGACCTTCCTCTCTAAGGCCTACTTGATCTTTTGTTGATGACTGTGAGTTATGTCCATCACTTGCTCCCTGATCTGTTGCACTTCCACCACTTGATGAATTCTTTTGACCATATGGTCTAGCTCTCCTTCATGATCTTGAAATAATTTAGCTATAGGTAAAGTGAGATGAGTGGGAAACAGAAACTCCATCCCATAAATAAGTTGAAAAGGTGAGGTGCCCAAGGACTTCTTTGTTGTCACTCGATCAGCCCATAGAGCGAATTTGGGCTTTGAATCCTAGGCCCTGTTATTGTCTTCCAATAATCTTTTAATGAGTTTGATTAGACCTTTATTGGGAGATTCTTCTAGTCCATTTCCTCGAGGATAATAGGGAGTGGAGTGAATTAGTGAAATCTTGAACTACTCATGGAACTTAACCAGAGGCTCAGACTTGAAAGAAGTAGCATTATCAATGACAATTTTGCTGGGACAGCCAAATCTGGCTATGATATCCTCCAAGAAGCTGATAATTACTTTGTGTGAATCACTCTTGGTGGGGGCATCTTCTATCCACTTGGTGAAATAGTACGTTGCAATCAGGATCCATCTATCCTGGCCACTTGAAGGAGGATGAATTTCTCCAATGAAGTCCAACCCCCACTATTGAAAGGGTGTTGAAGCTACTACAGGCTTTAGTGGAAGAGATTTGACTTGTTTCTTTCCTGAGAACCTTTGGCATTTGATGCAATATCTAACTTATCTGCAGACATTTGTGAATAAGGTGGGCCAGTAGTACCCATCCCTGAGAATTTTGTGGGTTGTGGTCTTCCAGAAATGATGCCCTCCACAAAGGCTGTTGTGGAAATCAAACATAACTTTCTGGGCTTCCTGTGGATTCAAACACCTTAGAAACACCCCTAGAGGATCTCTCCAGTGCAAGACTTGGTCAATAAAGCAATATCTGACCACCTTGATCTTTAAATCTCTTGCCTTGTTTTTTCCCATTCCATCAGGAGGCTTCAACTCTTGCAAAAATTACAAAATGTCTCTCTACCAGGTGCATTCTGCTAGTGATAAGCCACCCTGAGAAATTTTGCTAGGCGACTCAGATTGCTTATTTCTTGAGAAAGCGTTGATGAAGCTAACCCCAAAGGCCTTGCAATTGGATTCATCCAGCAGCTTGGCTAAACCCTTCCCTTTTACCAACTTGGTGGGCTTTATCTCCAAGTCAAACTCCAGGATCTTGGCAATCCATTTACCTCTTCTCCCATCTATGTCAGGCTGTATAAGGATGTCCTTCACAAAGGATGAAGGAACATATGTAGTCACTCTTGAGTGCAAGACATAGAATCTGAAATCTCTGAGAGCTTTCACCAAGGCATAGGAATGCTTCTCCATGATCTCATACCTGATTTCTGCATCTCTTAATGCCTTACAGAAGAAGGAAATGGGTTGCTCTTGCCCTTCCTCATTTTTCTGTAATAAGACCATTGCTACTGTATCAAAAGAAGAAAAATAAAAAAATAGGAAATCCTTGGAATACTCAGGATTGATCAGCACAGGTGCCTCAGTCAATGCCTTTTTTATTTGGACAAAAGATTCCCTGGGTTTAGCAGTCCATTTTACTTCATTTCCCTTTCTGAGCATGGCTGTGATGTGTTTTACCACCTCAACAAAACTTGAGATGAACCTCCTCAGAAAGTTAATCTTTCCTAAAATATCCTGAACTTCCTTTCTAGACCTGGGAAGTGATAGGGTAAGAATTGCCTCTACCCTACTCGGATCAATTCTCACTCCCTCTGCTGATACTATATGGCCTAACAACTTCCCTCCTTCATAGCAAACAAAGATTTCTTGGGATTTAAGGATAGATTGAACCTTCAGAAATTCAAGAAAACTTTCCTCAAGTGATGATCTAGGTGGATATCGGTGGCCACCCACCTTTTTCGACTGGCTCAAAATAGTTTTCTGGCAAATTTGGCAATTTACTATTTTTAGCAGTTTTTAACTTACGGGGCCATTTTGAGGGCCTAAATGAAGGTTTTTCAAGATATAGGTTTTCAATGATAGTCAAAGGCATTATTGGTCCCCCAAAATGAATCTCCTCGACGATACCTTTCCAACGAGCTATCATACGCCTAAAATGGAGATCGTATGCAAAAGTTATGACTCTGGGAAGTTGATGTACTAACTTACCCAAACAGGGCCCACATGACTTTTGGCGCTTCATCGCCTAGGGTTAGATTTTTGGATGTCTAGGACTTTTGGAATTCTCTTTTATTGTAAAAAGGAATTCACAACCTCATTGTAACCATCTTCTTGTGAATGCGAGTAGCCGTCACATCTCTTCTTAGAGATAAGCTGGCACCATTCTAGCGAGTCTTTCACTCTGTATTTTTACAGTATCTGTACATTTATTTCATTAATATAAATCATGTATTACTATATCTCTGTGTTTATGACTACATCTCTGATACATTTATGTTATATTATTGAATATCTGCAATATCTCTGTGCATTTCTTTATTATATCTCCGCTCTCATTTCGTGCCGAAAATAATCCGGATCAAGTGACAATGGTGCTCTTTATTAGACCTGGAGAAGACTATGATGCCATCCAGATAGATCACCACAAATTGATATTTCTCCCTGTTGGAGGCTATGTCCATGGTTCGTTGAAATGTTTCTCCCACATTCATTAATCCAAAAGGCATTTTGGCTTACATGAATGTGCCCCAAGGAGTGGTGAAGGTTGTTTTTTCTCTTTCCTCATGCATGACTGATATCTGATTATAGCCAGAAAATCCATCAATCATGGATATCCTAGATGCACCAGTTACCCTCTACAATATGTGTTCCATCTTGGGCAAGGTATAGTTGTCTTTCTTTGAGATCCTGTTCAGGTTCCTGAAATCAACATAGAGCCTGATTTCTCCACTTTTCTTCCTCGCCGGGACCAAATTGGCTACCCACTCAGAATATCTCAAGGGGACAATGATTTGGGCATCTAAAAAATTCTTCACTTCTCTCTCCATGAAAGGCAACAAGATGGGATTTATCTGTCTTAGCTTCTACCTAAATGGCTTAGCCTCTCCCTTCAGTGAGATCTTGCGTTCAATGACAAATGTGTCATATGTTTTGAGGTCTTCATAGGTCCATGCAAACACATCAGCAATTTATTTTAATAACTCAGTATATTCGGCCCTCTGCTCTTTGGTCAAACTGCTTGACAACTTGACAAACTTAGGCTCCTCCTGTATGCCAATATTTCACTCCACTGTACCAACATCTCCATTTGAAACCCTACCATTTACTACCACATCATTTCCATCGAATAGTCTTTCTAAAGGGACCAGTCCCTTCTAAATGTAATTGCTAGGAAGATGAATAATATGGTGATTAGCGATTTTATTTTAAAATACCTCAGGGTGAGGGTGACTTTCGAGATCATGATCCTGATCAATGTGAAATGAAGAAAATTCATCGACGGACTGAAGAAACTTTTCGATTTCAAGATCATCTTTGAATACCTTCCAATGCTTGATATTGTCTGGAACAGATGGCCTATATCTTATCTCGACCTCATATTTGACCTTAGGTGGCAAAAGGATCTTGAACAGACTAGATGAGACAGCTAAGGAATTGACCAAAGTATTTTCCTCTCTTGGAATAAAAGAAATGTTGAAAGCTGAGAAGAAATTATCAATCAGGTCCCACACTTCATTTTTGTAACTCCTGAGCCGAGGATGCTTAGCCCGATAATAATTTTGGACTTGTTGGATTATCAACTCAGCATCATCGAACACTGCTACCTCCTTAATTCCCATTTCTTTTGCAGCCCTCATACCCAGAACAAGAGCTTCATATTCTACCACATTATTGGTAGCTTCAAATTCTAGCTTGTATGACAGGGATATGGTTTCCTACCAAGGGGACACAAGAACCACTCCAACGCTAGTGCCTTCACTAGAAGAAGCTCCGTCGAAGAAAATTTTCCAAACATAGGTGGTTGGAGGAGGTATCTCGTGATTAAATATGGGTGGTTGGAGGAGGTATCTCGTGCCAACTAAGCTTATTTGTACAACCTCCTGTGTTCCCCTCCAAATATTGGAATGGTGGCATATGTGAGATCCATCTGTAATGTTCCTCCAAGTTTTTTAATCCAAGATCTTGAAAACAACATGTCGAACTTGGGAGAGACATCAACTACTATAATGCTTATGACCACACTCTTCATTGGCAGCTAAAATAAAGACACCAACAAGTCTTTGATGACTCCAAGGCATTGCACCCTCCTTGAATCAAAAGAGTACAAATCTTGATAATCCTTTGTCACTTCCGGTCCCAATTCTTCCATGATTATTTTGGGCATAAGGTTGTGGAAAGCTCCTGAATTCATGAGGCAATTATGCAACACCTTATCATGTATGTTTAGGAATGTGTAGAAGGGAGGGGATGAATCATCCTTGTCTTCTACCATGGGACCTAAGATGACTGTTGGCTTTTCATCTTGAAGATTTACTAAGTCTGTAGAAAGCTGGGGGGACTCAGATTGTAGCATCTTGGAGAGGGACCTTTTGAAATCTTCATTTTTAACTAGCTCCGAGAGGGGTACGGGTAGCAGCTTGGAGAGGGACCTTTTGAAATCTTCATTTTTAACTAGCTCCGAGAGGGGTACGAGAATTATAATCTTTTGAATTTCATGCTAAAAACTAAAGGAGGAAAGAGGCTTAGGAGCTTCCCTTACCTCAGAGACAGGTTCTTTGGTTGTTGGCGAAGTATCCTGAGTTTTCTTTTCTTTAGTAGTGATTGTTGCAGGCTTAACAGGTCTTTCTTCTATGAGGGGTTGATCATGGCTATCCAAATTTCCTTCTTTCTTCTTTTACCTAAGATGATATCTATTAGAAATGTTGTTGGCCTTTTCCCTTTTACCCAACTCATTGACTTGAATGTTCATAAGGGACCCTTCATATGTAGATTGAGTCAAATGGGGAAAAGGGGAAGTGTCTTCAATACAGTGAATTTCAGGGTCGAGCTCATCTATCTCTTCTCCTTCCTCATCAACAACCAGGCTATTTTGGAGAGGGGTTTGAATACTCTGATCATTTATGTCTTTGCTCCTTTGTTCCCTTGGCAAAGCCTGTGGCACATTGTTGCTAGGTCTCCTGAAGCCTCTGTTATCAGTATTTTGGGGATTTCTGTAAATGGGCTTCCCTTCTAACTCCACCCTTTCCATTCTAGCCGAAAGCGATTTTAGCATTTTAGTTACCGCGTCTGTCTGAAGGGGAAGGGGAGAGGAATTGGATGGGGAGGCTTTAGGTCTCTTCTTGGATATGTCTCTATCAATATTATTCCTGATTCGGTCAACAACCAATATGTTATATTCTAGCTCCACAACTGCATCCTACATGTGAGCCAAAGTAGTGGCTCTCCTTTCCCTCAATAGAAGGCAGAAATAGGGATCAAAAGCACTAGCATAAGTGATATTAGCATAGGATTCTGAGGGCTTTATTTCAGTGGGGATCGTATTTTACATTTTATTGAATCTCTTGGAGAATTCAGAGACAGACTCTCCTTCCTTTCTCTTCAAAGACCCAAACTCTGTCATGTAATACATGAAGTTTTTTTTGTCTCCCCACTATCTCAAAAAGAAATTATCCAAAGCCTCAATCCCATCGATAGATCCAAGAGGTAGGGCCCTAAACCACTTTCTAGCCTCACCTTCAAGGCTATGGACAACAATTCTCATCCATACGTCTACATGCATGATAACATGATCATCTGTAAAACTGTAAAAGGCTTCAAGGTGTTCTTCTGCAGCTATGTCCCCTTCGCCTGTAAACTTGGGCTACTGCTTAAGGTAGCCATCTGTTGGAAGGGCATTGAGAGGCTGAGGTAACAAAAGGGGAGCATACCTAGCATCTGTTATGGCCTCCATTATGGTGATGGGGGGATTTTCTCCTACCATCGAAATATTAGGTGGAGGAGAACTTGGAGGAGAAGGAGCTTGAATAGGGGATACTGGAAATGAGCTTCTAGGTGGAAGGGGAAACAATGGGGGATTCTGAGAGAATGTTAAAGGGCTTGAGTCAGCAGATGCTTCTCTCTATGCAGTATCAGCAACAGGAATAAGAGGAGGGGTGGTAAAGCTAGGGGTGGGGAAATCTTCTACTGTACTAGGTATACGCCAAGGTACAACTTCAGGGGAGAGGGGTGTGACAAGGATTTCTCCCTCCAATCCTAGACCAGGAGAGGAAAACTAAGCAAGAACAATTCCAAAGTTCAGGAAATGGGAAAATTCAGAAAAAGGTCTGCTAGGAATCCGAGAAGAATAAAATGGAGTTTCTACAGAAGGAGATGGAAAATTACCTGGTTCAGCGATGGGTGTTTCTTCTTCAGAGGCCTTTCCCTTTCTAATAATCACCTCTAGCTCAGCTTTAGGTGTAGCTAGAGGCAGTTGTGGATGAGACCGTGTGTGTCTACGCTAGAAGCCACAACTAAAACAATAGGTTCACCACAATGGAGTCACCAAGTGCACAGTAGAAATCTCGTAGGGCTCTGATGCCTAATGCACCTTTAGAATTAGAGGCTTGATGTCATTCAATCCCAGGGAAAATTTTCAACTTCGTCCCTGACAACGATGCCAAAAATGTTGGCATCAGAAGTCACTCCTGGATTGCAACAGGAGTAATCCTGAGGCCCATCAGTTTGAATGTCATGATTTGTTGATACAGGGTGATGAATGGAAGTAAACTCCGAACAATATCATTCTAACTCAGAAACTAGGCCAGGCATGCACAAAAAGATGAGGTCTTGGTTCAATTTCAGGCAGTAAGTTGTAATAAGGGTGAGTAGGAGGAAGACTTATGTGAGGATATGTGCAGGGATGTTGTAGGCATCAGGCTTCCAATAGCCTGCAGAAGAAAACTTTGAACACAAGAACCTCTTATGTTCAAAAGCGAAAACACTAAAAGAACATAACAAAATTATAATAAATCCTTTATCTTAATATAGTCGCGACGATTCATGTGAATAATTAAATCATGAACCCCTTTAGTATGAGATCGAAATAAGATGAAAAAGAGAGTTTCCTTACATTAAACAAGGAAATTTCATATACAGATACATAGCCAGGAAAACCAGTGCTTCATTAAAACATTACAGTCGGGAGCTCTGCTCTACCATCCATCCTTACTAAAATACAAAAACTGAGTATATATACTCAGGGAAATTTTCCACCTTCATAGAAGCAAGGTAGCTGAGACATTAAAGTCCAAATTAGCATGTGCAAGCTCCTCAGTCAAATATGGACGAAACTCCTTCGTCAAACGCCATCTTAACTCGGCATGGCTCTTGTAGGGGGACCTGCATACAAGGGTACCACGGGCTGATTTCTCTAGGCCTTTTCCACGCCCTCCATTTATGAGTTGAGCTGAGGTTTCAACCATCTGCTCAATATTCATTAACTACTTCTTCCATGGAGGGTGGACAAGCCTGAAAACATAAAGAGAAACCCCTTTGTCCTTTGAAGTCCCGGTAGTCGAAATGCCGAAATTGATCTTGGGCGCTTTTTCGCATTTCGCGTTTTAGGGTTTCGAAATGAAGTTGAAGAGAAACCCCTTGTCCTTTGAAGTTCCGATAGCTGAAATGCCAAAATGGTTCCTGGGCACTTTTTCTCATTTCACATTTCGAGGTTTTGAAATGCAGTTGAAGAGAAACCCCTTTGTCCTTTGAAGTCTCGGTAGCCAAAATGTTGAATTGGCTCCTGGGAACTTTTCGCATTTCACGTTTCGGGGTTTCGAAATGCAGTGGAAAAGAAGCCCTTTGTCCTTTGAAGTCCCTATAGCCGAAATGTCGAAATGGATACTGGGCGCTTTTCTCATTTCACATTTTGGGGTTTTGAAATGCAGTTGAAGAGCAACCCCTTTGTCCTTTGAAGTCCCAATAGCCAAAATGTCAAAATGGCTCCTGGGTGCTTTTCTCATTTTGCGTTTCGGGGTTTCGAAATGTAGTGGAAAAGAAACCCTTTGTCTTTTGAAGTCCTGATAGACAAAATGTTGAAATGGCTCCTGGGCGCTTTTCTCATTTTGCGTTTTGGGGTTTCAAAATGTAGTGGAAGAGAGAAACCTTGTGTCCTTTGAAGTCCCGGTAGACTAAATGTCGAAATGGCTCCTCCTTTCATGATTTTGGTCATAAGAGATGATATCATGCGCTAGACCTCTTGCAACTCCATGACTCAAACTTACCCAATGATCGTCGATCTAATCCATCTGTGGATCCTCGTCGTTGAAAACAAAATGCCTGCTCGCTTGATTTTAAGACTGAAATGGACTTCTTCTGTGTGTTGCACTCGACGCTCATGACTTGCAAGAATTGGTTCTAACAGTGGTGATAAGGAGAAAGGAAACCTGAATCCTGGAGTTCCAAAGTTGATCATAACCATTGGTTGTAGGAGGAGCAAGAGTCGTTTATCTCCTCCCTTTGTCAATTCAGGAAGAGGCGTTGATTTAGGTTTAAGAAGTCTTGAAGCACAGAGTATGGAGTGAGCATGAACCCCTCATCCGAGGGGAACGTCAACCATACAATATGAGAATTCAGCCTTCGTGAGTTTATAGGTATTTCATGTTGGAGCAGAGAAAACTTCCAAATCCTGGAGCCTCAGAGTTCCTGTCAGTTGTATATCTCAGCATGAGTTGTAAATTGTTGATCCCATATCTATTCAAGAATTCTCCAATTTGGCATTAAGAGGAACTAGAGTGTTATATTGTGAGAACCTTTGGATCTCGAAGCTCTAGAGAACTAAATTAGCACCTTTCATCTAGGCCCCTAGTTCCATCTTGTGGTCACATGCATTTTTCCATTGAAACAAAAGGCTAGTGCCATAAATTTGATTTTGAAGGTAAAAGGGGACAAAAGAAAGCTCCCGTAGGATTTTGTGGTACCTGCATGAGGAAAACAAATGGCCTGTGTGTAATTGGAGGGGATCCAATATCTGATTCATCTCCTTAGAATAACAATCCTAGACCAATATTTCACGCGATCCCCAGGAGAAGGTGAGGATTTGCATCACTCTTCTTCTACTTCTTTTAACAAGTTAGAAAAAAATATATCATAACTAGGCCACAATCATTCACACATAAACTTTAAGACAAAAAAAATAGGGAAATAGGCCAAGTTAATTAATACATGAAACAATGGAACTTACAATCATGATGTGTTGCAAGCCTCCTCCAATGCTCCTCCTATCCAGCCTCTTACTGTATGCTGAAAAATGAAACAAAAGTTTAGTATGCTTCGTACCTTAATTCCTTCTAATCTCTTTCACCCTTGAGAGATCTTGTTTATATAGAGGCTTTGGGAGGTTCAACCAACTTAGAATTTACTCCATAATTTAGGATTGATTACCCAAAAAGGAGACACTCGAGCCTATGAATCACCCCTCGATCACAACCACCATACGTATCTCGAAGTAAAACAATAGAATAAGGTGGGATTGGTTAAAACCACCCTAACAAGATGGTGGGCCTACTAACATTGGCAGGAGGTGTCAATGAAACTCCTTGATGATCTAGCAAGGGGAATCACCATAAGAATGACACTACCTGATCCATAGAAGAGGGGCATCATTGCTCCATCTAAGACAAATAACAAGGGGAAAGATATGTGTTCAACCTTCAAAAAGTGGATTTTCTTCTCTTTGATTACTAGGGAACATGACAAAATGTTTTTCATAGTGTCATGGATGTGATATCAAGGTATGACACTTAGATGTGACAATTTTACATGTAACAGGTAGGTTAACTTGTGGGACGAAAAACGTTTTCATACGAACTCCAGTTGATGTGATTTTTGCACTGTTGGAAAGGCACATATGTGTTGAATAGAATCATGGGCTTTGGATTATGCTGGGAAATTTTTATCCCCAAAAAATGGTGTTTGATTCCTCAAATGGCCACAGAAGGTTCCAGACCCCAATTTTCTAGACTAGGACCTGCCACTAAAATGGCCCTACAAGCCTTTTCCTCCAATTTTTCCACTATGAAATGATCGAGATAGATGAAAAATAATATAATGGTCCAATTTTGATCACTCTTCATCAAACACATTGAAAATCATAAATAGTTGGTTCCCCTAAGAAGCTATTATATGAAGTGTTTTTACAGTCTTCACATCCAGATTCCCATCCCTTCTCCTAAAACATTCTTCAATAGAATTGCCACTCCATACATTTGATAGTCTCAGGACATGTTATATCTCCTCCTATATATAAACCATAAATGAGCATGAAATAACTTATAAGTGGATGTAGAGTACTTTCATCATTTACCTTACACAAAGAGATATGACTAGGCCCACTCTTATTCATTTTTTTATAAGTTATCCCATGTAAGAACCTTGTTGTTAAGATGTAACTGCATATAAGTGTAGTCTCTAAGATGGAATTTATGCTTCCAAATTTTCTTCCACCGCAAAATTATCTCTTCATATACAACATCTTCACATAGTACGTTGTAACAAAGCTATGAAGATTGAGAACCCCTACTTGGATTCCACAACCAAATGAAGTTATCATATTTTTATTGTATCCTTCCATTACTAGATATTAGAAATTGAATATATCCCTCCCAAAATAGGACATATTGATGGAAACACGGCCCATTCACCACCTGCAGGTCGGAATGTCCACGCGCACTCACATGATCTTCTTCTTCTCGGCCCAAAGAACTCTAAGGTTCTTCTATTTCCCTATCGGGAAATCTGCACCCCACAGATTCTCTTCGATGCGATCCTCCTTTCTTTACTTATCAGAGGATCGGAACTCGCGACTTCACAAGTTCACTATCGATCACTGGGCTCTCGAATCCCCAAGACCCGATGGTTAGTCAATGCTGAATTTATCTTCCTCTATTGGTACTTCTCTTATCGCGGTTTCACTACTCGCGATACCAAGCACTTTGATTTACCAACTCCCGATACCCGATGCAACGAAACTCCGATGCAGACGTGAGTTGTCTTCACTCCTTGTTACTTCTATCAGGATTTCAAAATTCGTGGGATCGTGAATCATGATGTCGATGGATTCAGGACTTGCCTTTTCCCGATCCCTGATATTGCACCACCTGTCCTCCACTAGCTCTTGCGGCCCCACACTGGTGATGTCACCGTTGGGATATCGCGGATCACGATTCCAAGTGGTAAGATTTCTTTGTTCTAGAAAACCCCGATTCTTCGAATTCCAACTCCCTTGGATCTCTTGACACGCGTCCTCAACGATGGGCAGCTTAGGGCTCGTCGGGATATCGTGTCTCGCGATATCGTAATTCCTGTTGCAAAAATTTGGGGCTTCGACTCACGAAACTCCGATGCACAATATAACGTGTGGACCTGATGGTCCTTGTGACCTGGATCGATGGCTCTGCCCTTCCTGAGCTTTAAACCCTTCGGACCTTCTCACCGTAACCTCTTTGCACCTCCGCAATATCCAACGGCCCTCAGAACTTCGCGAAATCTCCTCAGAGGATTTTCAACCGTCCATTCTTCCTCTGGTAATTCTGCGAAACAACTAAGTGTTTTCCCGCAGAATTTTCCCACCTGCTCGCAACCCTACGATGATTCTTGCAAGCTTTCAATAGAAGCTTCCCTGCACTTATCCTTCAATGAATTCGAAGGCCTTCTCCTCCTGATCTTTTTCATGACTTCGAGTCTCTTAGAAAAAGATAACTCTTTGCACGCACTCCTTGCGGCAACCCTTCAACCTCGACCGAGTGTTGAAGTCTCTCGACCCTGTGCACTCCTGCAACAATAGTCTTCTAACACTTCCCTCAGGTTCGCAACCCTGAGACCTTTACCTAGCCTGCGCACTCCTTGCACGACACTGTGCCTAACTGGACCTTCAAGGAAATGAGAACAAAATCTAACTCTAATTGAACCCTTCTGTCAACGCACTCCTTGCGGACGATTCGACTACACCCCTTGCAGGAATCCTCTGGCTCAATTAGAGAAACAATTGAAACTCATTCACTTTTCCTTTCAGACTTCAATTCTACCATGAGATCACATACACAGCATATAAAAGCAAATGTATGATAGGAAGAAAACATTTACGAGCATAACATCAATACAAAGAGAAACAACACAAACCATGAATTTGAATCAAAGCTTTCTTCTATTAATTCAAATGCATGTACATGGGTGTTCTTCTTACAATTCTCTGCATGATCTTCTGCTTCTTCTCTTTTATGCTCAGGCTAATGTTACAATGATACAATGAGGGTGTCTATATCCATTTTCCCTCTTGGATTCTAAAGCTATCAAATCTAAAATTAAAC
Organism: Picea sitchensis; assembly: GCA_010110895.2. Classification (NCBI taxonomy): domain Eukaryota; kingdom Viridiplantae; phylum Streptophyta; class Pinopsida; order Pinales; family Pinaceae; genus Picea; species Picea sitchensis. The sequence continues at coordinate 52,487 of SNQJ01S0007128.1, forward strand.
TCCTATCTACCAGCATTAACTATATTAAATGTCGACTATCTATCTAAGGACGAGAGCTATCCGCTCAAGGTCCATTTACAATATACAAAGTGTGCTTCATTAAATCTCCTCATTAATGTTCGCGCAACAATTTCAAGGTGTTTTCAAAAATTTGTGTTGGACGCCTTCTAGCTATCTTCCGCTTCCGTGCTGGCTCGCTTGATGAGTCGATGATGCTCCTGCATCATACTCCTCGGCTTGAAAACTTTCATGGGCTCCTGTCCATGAGCTCCTGCACAGTCTGTCCATGCTTTTGTATTTCCACTTCAGTCACCCAGCTGACATATTCCACTGGGTGGCCCTTCCATTTGACCAGATACTCGAAGTAGTCCTTCCTCCAGGTCTTCTTACCTACTCTCTTGTCCATTATGCATTCCATCTGCAGTTTCTCTGCAACTGGCATCTGTTTCATCCACTGGATCACTGGCTAATCGATTCCAGTTTTTTTTTCTCCTGCTTTGTATGGGTATAAATCCGTGACATTGAATATCGTAGATATTCTGATCCCATCCGGTAGCTCTATCTCATAAGCATTTTCTCCGAATTTTCTCAAGACCTTGCATAGCCCGATTTTCTTCATTTTCAGCTTATTGTATGTTCCTCTTGGGAACCTTTCCTTTCTCAAATGTGCCAGAACCAGATCACCAACTTCAAAATGAATTTGTTTCCAATGCTGATCTTCTCTGTGCTTGTATTCCTAGCTTGAATTTTGCAGTCGCTGCTTCACCTGGCTGTGAAGTTCTCTCATCACTTCAACGAATGCTTCTTCACTAGCACTGTTAGTAGTAGTCTGTTATGAATCCCTCAGTTCATAAACTCCTCTCGGCTGTATCCCATATACGATCTGAAATGGACTTCGGCCTGTGCTTCTGTTCACTGAATCATTGTATGCGAACTCTGCCTATGGAAATATGTGGTCCCAACTGCTATGGTGCTCCATCACCAGGCTCCTCAGTAAGTCTCCCAGACTTTTGTTGACCACTTCCATTTGTCCATCTGTCCGAGGATGATAATCATAACTAAATGCCAAGTTAGTCCCCAACTTCTTCCATAAGGTCCTCCAAAAATGCCCTATGAATTTAGTGTCTCTGTCCAAAACTATGCTTTTCAGAAACCCATGAAGTCGAATGACCTCTTTGAAGAACAGATTTTCGATGTGAGTCGCATCACTGGTCTTCTGGCATGGGATGAAGTGTGCCATATTTGAAAACCTATCCACTACCACAAAGATTGAATCAACACCTCTTTGTGTCCTTGGCAACCCCAATACAAAATCCATGTTAATTGCTTCCCATGGTCTCTCTGGTATGGGCAATGGCTGATAAAATCCTGCATTCTGCCTCCTCACCTTTGAATGCTGGCAAATTCTACACCTGTCAATGAACCTCTTGACATCTTCTTGCATTCCTAGCCAAAAGTATGACTCATTCAGCTTCGTGAATGTCTTGTCATGGCCAAAATGTCCTGCCAATCCACCACTGTGTTTCTCCTTCAAAAGATTCTCCCTCATGGAGCATTTTGGAATACACAGTTGATTGCCTCTGAACAGAAATCCTTCCTGGATTATATAGTCTATCCAAGGACTCCTATCTCTGAGAACTGGATTCTCAGCGGCTTCATACGCTTCTGCAAAATCTGCATCTCCTACGTACATGTCCCTGAGATTATCAAAACCTAAGATTTTGACTCGAAACTCCTGCAACAACAAACATTTTCTGCTCAAAGCATCAGCCACTTTGTTAGCAGTACCCGAAATGTGTTTAATCACAAATGTGAAATTCTGCATATACTCTACCCATTTTTCATGTTTCTGATTCAACTTCCCCTGTTGAGTCACAAACTGCAGTGCATGATTGTCACTGTACAATACAAATTCTTTCGGAATCCAGTAATGCGTCCACTTCTTCAGTGCCTGTATGATAGCATAAAATTATGTATCATATGTGAAGTATTTCACCTTTACCTCATCCAGTTTCTCGCTTAAATATGCAATCGATCTGTCTTCCTGACTCAAGACTGCTCCTATGGCAAACCCACTTGCATCACATTTCACCTGAAATGTCTTCAGGAAATCTGGAAACACCAACATTGGTCATTCCGTGATCTTCTGCTTCAACAGATTGAAGCTCTTCTCAGCCTCTGTTGTCCAGTGAAAATATTTATGCCTCTTCTTCACTGTATCCATCATCGCTGCACGAATCCCACTGAAATTCCTAATGAACTTCCGGTAGAAACTAGATAAACCATGAAAACTTCTCACCTCGAATACATTTCTTGGTGATGGCCAATTCTTAATTACCTCTACTTTATTCGGATCCATCCTCAACTCATTAGGCGAAATAACAAAACCCAAGTAAATGAGCTCTGTCTTCATAAATGAGGACTTCTTCATATTAATCAACAGCTTCTCCTGCTGTAGCTTCTTCATCACAATGGAAAAATGCTTCAAGTGTCTAGACTCTGATTTACTGTAAATCAATATGTCATCCAAATATACGATGACGAACTTCCCGATGAATTCCCTAAGGACTTCATTCATCAAACTCATAAAGGTACTCAGTGCATTTGTTAAGCCAAACGGCATGACAAGCCATTCATACAATCCTTTGTTATTCTTGAAGGATGTCTTCCACTCATCGCATTCCCTCATGCGAATCTGGTGGTATCCACTTTTCAGATCTATCTTTGAAAAGTACCTTGCCCCACTCAGGCAATCCATCAGATCATCCATTCTCGGTAATGGAAATCTGTACCTGATGGTTATCTTATTAATCGCTCTGGAGTCGGTACACATTCTCCAACCTCCATCCTTCTTTGGAATGAGTACTGTCAGAACAACACATGGACTCAAGATTTCCCTGACCAATCCTTTGTCCATCATCTCCTGGACCTGCTTCTTAACCTCTTCATTCTCTTGCGGTGTCAACCTATACGTGTCTTTATTAGGAAAACTAGCTCCTGGTATGAGGTCTATATGATGACTCATACTCCTCATCGGTGGCAACGAACGAGGTAATTCATCCACTATGATGTCAGTGAACTCTTCTAGCAGTTCCTAAATCTCATCTGGTAAATCATCCACTCTTGTGCTAGTCAAAACAATCCTTGGTTTCTGGACAACATAGAATTGTGGATCTTCTTTCTTCTTCACCTCTGTAAGAAGTTCCTTCCCACTCATGAGAAGTACTGTGTTGCTTACTTCCGGCTTCACCTCCTTATCCTTTATCGGAAGAAACATATGGTTTCTCCCATTCTTATCTAGTGTATATGTGTTCATTCTCCCATCATGAATCACATTTTTGTCATATTGCCATGGTCTACCCAGCAATAAATGACATACATCCATGGGAATAACATCATACA
>SNQJ01S0007128.1:55938-97911 GCA_010110895.2 Picea sitchensis
CTGTAGCCACGAAACTCTGTATGGGCTTGGATGATCAGTCGTCTCCAGCTCCAGCTTCTCTACCATCTCGGTTGAAATGATATTATCCGTGCTACCACTGTCTATGATGACCTTGCATACCCTGTCCTTGGTCTTGCAAGCAGTCTTAAAGAGTCTGGTCCTTTGGACTGAACTTTCCACCTCCTTCTTGGGTGTCAAAAGGAATTTTTGCATCAGAAGCGACCTTCCTCCTTCAGCGTCTTCTGCCTAAAAATCCCGCCTCTATGCCTCGGTGATGTGAGCTTCCCCAATGTCCTTATTTTTCTCGGGACACTCATAAGACTTGTGCCCATTCTTTCCACATGTGAAGCATATGATTACTCCAACTCTTCCTCTTCCTCTACCTCTAGTATGAGGAAACATATTATTGTCAGCATATCCGCCGCTTTGCTCTGTATGCTGTCCTCTTTGTTCAACATATGGGCCCCACTGTGAGGTTCCACCTCTCTCAATCTTACCCTGAGGTTTCTTCCATTCCTCCTTGGGCTTCTGAGTTCTTTCCTGTGCAGCTGCCTTGCCTCTAGGTTGACTTCTGCCTCGGCCTCGCTGACCTTTCTTACGGCTCAACTTCTCTTCGGATTTCAGAGCCATCTGATAAGAATCCTCCACCGTCCTAATGGTAACCATGCTTAATTCATCCTAAATGTTGTATCTAAGACCATTCAGATATCTAGCAACTTTCTCATCATCGCTCTCCCAATGACCTGCTCTGATGTTCAGTCGATAGAATTCCTCAGTGTATTCTTTCACTGTCATCAACTTCTGTCTCAGGTTCTGCATCCTCCTGAATAGAGTAATTTGATAGTCTCTCGAGATGAAATTTGCCTTCATCTTTGCGATCATTCTATCCCAGCTCTTAATCTTCTGCTTGCCCTTGCAATGTCTGTCAGCTTGTATCTCGTGCCACCACAATGCTGCATGTCCCTTCAAGCGCGTAACAACATGCTTGAATTTCTTATCCTCTTCGACATCTTCATAATCGAAGTATGTGTCGAGAGCTCTAATCCAATCTAGAAGCTCCTCTGCATCCATATTTACCTCATAAACTGGAATGTCCATTTTTTCCTTCGCACCCATTCTGGAAATAGTTCTGATCAAACGCTCATTTGATGCATCTTCGGCTGCAACTTCCTCCTCGCATTCAGCCTATACTTCACTCTCGGAATCACTAAGATCCCCTGCACTAGCTGTGCATCTTTGCGTTGTCTCCATGTCTTCGAGTCTTGCTCGGAGATCACGCATCTGCCTCTCTATTTCTGGATTTTCTACTTGCCTGCCGCTTCTTCGCACCTCCTTGTCCTCTGGATCAGGTGATTGTCTTTCTCTCCTTGGCGGCATGGTGAATTTTCCTCTTCTCTGCTACAGAAAGAAAAGAGTCTTTCTGAGCTCTCATACCACAACTGATGGCAACGTGACCCCTTCACCACCTGTAGGTCGGAAGGTCCACCCGCACTCACAGGATCTTCTTCTTCTCGGCCCAAAGAACTCTAAGGTTCTTCTATTTCCCTATCGGGAAATCTGCACCACACAGATTCTCTTCGGCGTGATCCTCCTTTCTTTACTTATCGGAGGATCGGAACTCGCGACTTCTCAAGTTCACCATCGATCACTGGGATCTCGAATCCTCGAGACCCAATGGCCAGTCAACACTGACTTTATCTTCCCCTATCAGGACTTCTCTTATCGCGGTTTCACTACTCGCGATACCGAGCACTTTGATTTACCGACTCCCGATACCCGATGCAACGAAACTCCGATGCACACGTGAGCTGTCTTCACTCCTTGTTAATTCTATCGGGATTTCGAAATTTGCGGGATCACGAATCCTGATGTCGATGGATTCGGGACTTGCCTTTTCCCGATCCATGATATTGCGCCACCTATCCTCCACTAGCTCTTGCGACCCCACATTGGTGACGTCACCGTCGGGATATCGCGGATCGCGATTCCAAGCAGTAAGATTTCTCTGTTCTCAAAAACCATGATTCTCCTAACTCTGACTCCCTTGGATCTCCTGACACACATCCTCAACGATGGGTGGCTCAGGGATCATCGGGATATCGCGTCTCACGATATCGCAATTCCTATTGCACAAATTTGGGGCTTCGACTCATGAAACTCCGATGCACGATATCACGTGTGGATCCGACGGTCCTTGTGACCTGGATCGATGACTCTACCCTTCCTGAGCTTTAAACCCTTCATACCTTCTCACCGTAACCTCTTTTCACCTCCGCAAGATCCAACGACCCTTGGAACTTTGGGAAATTTCCTCAGAGGATTTTCGATTGTCCGTTCTTCCTCTGGCAATTCTGTGAAATGACTAAGTGTTTTCCCGCAGAATTTTCCCACCTGCTCGCAACCCTACGACAATTCTTGCAAGCTTTCAATAGCAGCTTCCATGCACTTATCCTTCAATGAATTCGAAGGCCTACTCCTCCTGATCTTTTTCATGACTTCAAGTCTATTAGAAAAAGAGAACTCTTTGCACGCACTCCTTGCAGCAACCCTTCAACCTCGACTGAGTGTTGAAGTCTCTCGACCCTGCGCACTCCTACAGCAGCATTCTTCTAACACTTCCCTCAGGTTCGCAACCCTGAGACCTTTACCTGGCCTGCGCACTCCTTGCACGACACTGTGCCTAACTGCACCTTCAAGGAAATGAGAACAAAAGCTAACTCTAATTGAACCCTTCTGTCAACGCACTCCTTGCGGACGATTCGACTGCACCCCTTGCAGGAATCCTCTGGCTCAATTAGAGAAACAATTGAAACTCATTCACTTTTCCTTTTAGACTTCAATTATACCATGAAATCACATACACAACATATAAAAGAAAATGTATGACAGGAAGCAAACATTCACGAGCATAACATCAATACACAGAGAAACAACACAAACCATGAATTTGAATCAAATCTTTCTTCTATTAATTCAAATGCCTGTACATGAGTGTTCTTCTTACAATTCTCTGCATGCTCTTCTGCTTCTTCTCCTCTATGATCAGGCTAATGCTACAATGATACAATGAGGGTGTCTATATCTGTTTTCCCTCTTGGATTCTAAAGCTATCAAATATAAAATTAAACTCCTATCTACCAGCATTAACTATATTAAATGCCGACTATCTATCTAAGGACGAGAGCTATCCGCTCAAGGTCCATTTACAATATACAAAGTGTGTTTCATTAAATATCCTCATTAATTTTCGCGCAACAACTTCAAGGTGTTTTCAAAAATTTGTGCTGGACGCCTTCCAGCTGTCTTTCGCTTCTGCGTTGGCTCGCTTGATGAGTCGGTGATGCTCCTGCATCACATATTCACCTCTAAGATGAAGCTAAGATATTGACTTCCATTCCTATCTCCAAATAATTGTGAGATCAACATGATCCACCTAAGAAATAGTAAATAATCCCTTCCATAAGGGTATTAATGATATTATATGTTAACTTGTATTTTTTATCATAGCCAAACCATGGATCTTCACAAATACTTATCATATGTACATCCCCAATCTTCCATAATAGCCACCTCTCCATTAAAAAAAATTATTCTTTATTTCCAGATAATTGAACCATTATGGTAAGATTCGATTAGAGATCTTAACCAATCCTCCACTAGAAGTGTAACACCCCATTTTCACTAGTCTGTAATTATAATTATGAATTAATGTTTTCATGAGTGCAGAAAGGATATTTTTCCATCACAAGGCTAGCATGGACCTTTTGAATATGTGTGTTTGTGTGTGTGTGAATTGGGTTTAGCCCAAGTGGTTTGTGTTGAGGGGTGTTTTCGCCCCCACCCAATTTCGATTCCCACAATTGACATGTTGAACTCTTAAACGAGAAACTATTGAAAAAGTAGTTGGGAAACCAACCACCCATAATGAATAAGGCATGGAGATATCGGTACAAACAATACCTCCTTGTCCTCCATGATTGAACACGAACTCCTGTAATAGAAGAAAAGGGAAATCATGAACCCTATGGATAAGGAAGATAAAAATGACAAGGTATTACAAAGAAAGGTGGGAATTGGTAGGAAAAGAAGTGGAGAGCTGAGAAAAAAGAGGGAAGATGTATACAAAGGAATGTGTGTGGGTGGGATGATTGTTTTTCCTATGAAAGAACTGATATAGAGTGGTATCAGATAGGTAGTATTTCAACTACCTAGTGAATCGAGGTAAAGAAATGTTTGAGACCTTGTTGTGAATTTAAAGAAGAGGAATCAGTAACCCAACCCAAGGATAGAGGGTTGCGAGCTAATGCTTGTTGGAAAAAAATGGACAATATTAATGGGAGGGCACTGAGAGACTATGTATTAGTGAATGGATTCCCTTGGGTAGAGGAAATCCATCTAGGAAGGTATATCAGAAGCTTGTGGTGTCCCTTAATTGGTTGGTGTCGAGGATTCATGTGATTGATTTCCTATGAAGGAGAGTGGCCTTCACACCCAACAAAACATTTCCTAAATAAACTTGTGTTTCCCTAGTGGTATCATGGTATAGCATGTGGATGGCTTATTGTAGAGAGAATAGTGAAATAGAGCCTACAATTGGGTGGAAAAGAACTCACCCTCAGTCAGTTGGATTTGTTGGTAGTTTTATGAATATATAAGTTTCAAATATGTTCTCTACATATTTAAAGGTTTGAATACATGTGCATGATTTTAATTCATGAACTTGTATAAATTCCTAACCAAAATGAATGGAATGCATGATTATGTAATTTCCTATATGATGGGTAAATTTGCATGTTGGATTATTTTTCTTTTGAATGATTAGGTCTATGGAATGTAATTTCATGACCAAATATCTGAGAATCGCATGAATTGAGTGAAGAGTTTATTCACTGAGGGGAACCATTGTTTTTCCTTGAATTTCCATGACTAAAGAGTTGGCACTGACTAGGTTCAACTTGGAGGTTCACATTGAGAAACCTTAGTAGATTCATTTACAAAGGATTCAAACCACCAAAACCGTCTTTCTCTATAACCTATAGTGGAGCTTTGTGATGGAACTGTGAAAGTGGATCCGTGATGTGGGAGCCCAGATGTTGGCACATGAAATTTTGTCTAAATGCATAGTAATTATTGAATACAGTTAGAAAAGGGACCAAAGAAGGAGTTTGTGCCAAAGAATAGGAAAAGAAGCGTGGCAAATAACAAGGAAGAAGAAGAGTCAAAGGAAGGAAGGATGAAGTGGATCAACCACACGCGCAGGAAGTTAGAATGTGGATAAATATAATCCACTTAGGGTTAGTGTTTTGGTTATTGATGTAACAGGTTTTAACCCATTTTTGTAGTATAAATATGTATTGTAAGGTCTAAGGATATCATGTCATGTCATGCAAAGAAGAGTTATTGTTTGATCTATCTATTTGTAGAACTAGTTTCAGAGATGAGTCGGTTTTTGAGAGAGATGCATTGTAACTGAGAGTCAGGTCGCAAGTTGTCGAGATTAGTGTGACACTGGTCTACCTTTCATATACATGTGCATTTCATATGCATTCCTGATGTAATCCATGAACACTGTGACTTTTGTTGAAGAATAATAAAGAAGCGAAGAATTCCATATATTTTTGGATGTATCCTAGGTGGGGTGAGCCACGGTAAACCATTGTGTTACAATGTGGAATTTTTCTTTTATGTCTTGCAATGGTTTATGATGAATTAATGAATCTACTAGTAGTAAAATGCAGCGCACAGTAGAATAGTTCTGATATTTACTGCAGAATGAATGTTAATGAAAGAATATGATTATAGAATGATAGATATGGTATATATGAGGTATAAAGAATGCCTATCATCCCCATGAGAAACATCCCTTCCACTATTGTGAACACCTGGGTCTTGTAGTCACCCATAAGCCATCTCATGTGAAAATTCATTATGCACTTTGTGCACAGTGTTTCCTTCTAGTCTCCGAAAGGGCCGATGGTTTGTAGGGTTTTGCTGAAAACCTAAATTAGAACCAGGGTCAACCAAAATATTACAACACCGAATCTATTGTGTAACATCCCTTCTATAATTATCATTTTAATTGATGCTTAATGTAAATATAATGTGTGGCTACAACCAAGCAATGTAGATGCAAATTTTCTTTATAAGCTTTAATAATAATAAGTGATGCTAGTTGCTAAAGGGACATGCACATATATGAGGGTTGAATTAATTCATGAGAGAGGGAGGGTCTAAGAGAATGTTTAAGATGGGTTCAAGGGGGAGTTACCCATGTCTATTAATTCAACCCACTTCCTAAAATTACTATTGGTATATGAACCTTCTATTTTGTTGTTGAGTGTTCTCAAAGACAATCATTGAATGCATATAAGAGGATGGGTATGAACAGTCACATCCCATAATTATTGGGAGCATAGATGTTGAGTACAATAAACTTGGGGAAGTGTGTAAGTCAATAAAGAACAAAAAGAGAGAAAATCCAAATGGGAAATTAAAACAGTTTGAGAGAGCCATGTTTTGGCATGAACATGAAGCAAAGAAGAGGAAGAAGGTATTTGAAGCTAGAGAACCCATGGATGGTGAATTCTGGAGCATTCTCTAGAATTTATGGAGCATATTTGAGAAGAATACTGAAGATCCAGGTTGTTAGGCCTAAAGAGTGAACTCTTGTGTGAGTTTCACTGTAATAACAAGTGATTGCTGCTATTTCCTATAATTTTTCCTAGTAGTGAGCTCCCTTGAGTTTCCTGGTAGTGATATTCTTGGTTATTTGTGCCAAAGAGACCCTAATATATGAATGGGATGCCCTATGGATTGAGAGAAATGAAATATTACTTTCCTTGGGTTGGGCAGGTCGAGAGGAAGAGAACTGGTGGAAAATCAGGATAGTTGTAGGAGAATAACAGTGGGTTGTGGAGTTTTATGAGTTGTGAGTGGATAATGAGAGACCATACTCTTTTGTGGATTTCTATCATGGGATTGGAGGTGACTTTATATTGATATTTGGAACAACAAGTCTAAGGTTGGGTGGAAAAACCATCCAAAGTAGTTGGTTGCAAAACTGTTCTAAAGGATAAATATTTTATTTATTTTATGTGTTATATTTATGAGTTAAATTATTTTGCATGCACTCTATGTTTAAAGAGGATTTACATATTATGTTTTTAGTTATTAAACATCATTCATNAAGTAGTTGGTTGCAAAACTGTTCTAAAGGATAAATATTTTATTTATTTTATGTGTTATATTTATGAGTTAAATTATTTTGCATGCACTCTATGTTTAAAGAGGATTTACATATTATGTTTTTAGTTATTAAACATCATTCATGTCATTTTTAGCATTTCATAGATGAATTGATTAATGGTATCAGATAATGTTTAGTTTTGTTCGTAGTTCGTAGTCCCGGCTACAAGAATTTAGTTTGTAGAAAATTACATTTGTGTCGGGGGTCATTACATTATGGTATTAGATCTTCTGGTTGAACATTGGACCCATATGGTCCAACAACCAATATGAATTTGGTTTAAAAAAAACATTGTTATGGGCTTGTTTTGTGAGATATTTGGGGAAAAGGATGAATTTCAGAGTGAAATAGCCAAATTTGTAAACCATTTAGTTTGAAATTGCCATGAAATCCTCTCAGTAGTGATAAATGACATCAATTTGTAGAGTTGCAGAGTTAAAATTTGACTTGGAAGGTCAAATTTGATGTTTTAATCATTGTTATAGAGTTGGGCAAAGTTTTATGAATCGATGGTCGATATCGCGTTCAATTTTGAGATCAACAACCCAGATCCATAGTGAATATATTTAAAAACTTATAAGGTTTTTCCAAGTTTGGTAAGGTCTAGTAGATTGACAACCAGGATTGATTTTAGAAGGTTTCTTAAGTGGATCATATCGACGGTCTGGATTAGTTTTCGAAGGTTGGAAAAAGGGAGTTGATCAATGGTCAATAACACCTTGTCTTGGAGATCAATGGCCTAGATTCATTTTTTTTTATTAAAAATTTACTAAGTATCGAGAGTCAGAAAAAAATTGTGAATAAGTTAAATCACCCAAAGCTAACTCTAAGGGCCAATGGTCGATGATCAGATCGTTCGAATGGATGAAGTGGTTGATTTAGAAAGAGAAATAATTGGCAGTCGATGGTCAGGTCGACCATTTTAGCAAGGTATTTTCTTAGCAAGAGAAATTGATGATCCCTAATGGAAAATGATCAGGTTAGCCAATTCGACGAGGAGTTTGGGTTTCCAAAGGAAAATTATCAATTGTCGATGAAGAAAATAGGAGCAAGATGTGTCACAAAATACAAATACATATACAAATGGTAGTACAAAATATATCAAACAAATCTAGGCCTCAGGTCAACATGGATCTCATGGTGGAAAACAATGGTGTTTTTCACCCATCAAAACATTCACACCCAAACTCATGGTACTCCGAACACTTCACGTTTGACACTCTTAGGAAGGTCCTCTATGTATTCCATTGGAACCCATTGGGTCATTCCCTCTAATTTCCTCTTCACTATATGGAATACCCTTCTGGTTTGTCTCTTAGGATGGTCCTCACCTCAACCATTACACCAATGCATCAATAACCCTCTAGTCACACTGGTCCAATATCTATATCAACAAAGTATTTTGTTAGTCATACTTCACAGCAAAAAAATCTATTTACCTATTGCATTTTTTATATCGTTTAAAATTTATAAAAGAATAAATAACTTGAAAATTAAAAAGGTTTCACTTACCAATTTTTACGATAAATCTTACCCCGTGGATAGGATAATCTCCCCTTTGGACCAAGACCCCTAGATATTTTTTCCAAAGACAGAAGTGAACAATTGGTTACTACTTTCCCTATAGATCTAATTCAATCAATCCAGTAAGAGAGAAGAAGAATGTGGCATACGTTAATGTGATGTTCATCCTCGCTACTCCAATCCTTGGGCTTGATCTCCAAGCTCCTCAATGCAACTGAAGTCCTACAAAGACTAGAAAAGGAACTCTTCCTTATACTCTAGATGCTTATACAAATAATATCTATCTATGAGTATTGAAACAACATTAGAAAAGAAAATGTAGAACACATGAACTTGAAGGGAATAGGCCAAGTTGATATGAATTAGAAATCCAAAAAGAGGAACTTACAAAGCATTCTTGATAGTGAAGTAAGCTCTCCAAGCTCTCCTCATCTATCCCTTGCATGAAAACCTTGAAATCAAAATGTTGATGCTTCTCCCAAGATCAAAGGTTTGATACTTGAATTTTCCCCACCTTCACCTTAGAAATACCTTCAATATATAGGCTAGAGAGGAAAAACCACCATGAGCTAATGAGGGATATGGTTGAGGATATGGATACTTAAGATTGGTATTTTATCCTAATATGAATCCATAGTATAGGATTCAACCACAACAACCTCATCCAAGTCAGAGTTGGCCCTTAGAAAAAGGTGGGATCTCCCATATTCTCCTCTAAGAAGACGGGTGTTCCCCTTTAGTGAGAGAAAAAACACCATTGGTGCCCCCTAGTTGGCTTAGGGGAGAGTTGGAACCCCATAAGCATGGGTAGGGCATTGCTAACCTTCTAAAATGCTAAAAAATGATCGAAATTTCGAGGAAAAAGGTGTGTTTTGATTGTCAGATGACATGGCTTCTTCTTCCAACATGACTTAGGGATTGTGGCAAATGTATTTCATGGAACCAAGGGGTTGCAATACTTATCAAGGTGAATGAAACACATTATAAGGTGCATATGAAACTTGTGACGATTCATGTGACACTTAACAAGGTGCATACATCACTTTGCGACACTTGCGACACTTAAGGTGTGAAACTCAAGTGTGAAATTTTGGTGTGTAACACAAATGTCACCTCAAGTGGCATCTAGAGGCACTTATAGCTCATGATATCTCTAGAAATATAAGTTGACATATGGCTAGTCATCAATGGCTATTATCTGGTGGGACCACCATTCAAATAACTCATCATCGAATGCATTTTTCAAACATTCACCTCTAATTATGTGCATCAAATCTTCCCATTGAAGCATCTTGGGCTCATGCATACTAGGTGAAACTATTACAATGTGTGGAAGCATTTATGGAACTCACTCAAAGAAAAGGGTGTATAATATTCTTCCATAGTTGAAGTTATTTTATAGTCTTTTGAATGGGCCTTCATATTGGTTTAGAGCCTTGTGCACCAGTCAATTATAGTAGAACACATGAACTCCACCCCATAGTACATATGTGTGTGCGAGGATTAGGTGAGGTGCTATTGAACCAGACACTCTATCTATCATCAGGAATAGTATACTTAGGCTTAGGAATTCAATGTTGTTTATTGAAAGTTGAGAGCTCACTTTTTGAGTTCCTGTAGAGTATTATGTGTTGATACATTCTTTGATTTTCAATGCACTAATGCCACATCCACCTCTATTTAATTTTACTAGTTACATGTATCGGATAATCCTGTAATGAAATAGATGTCTTCTAGCTAAATATTGAGAAGTTCATCATCTATGATGAATGATTCTTACTCTAGTTCCTAGTATTCTATCAACATTTGTAGCAATTGTTTTTGTGCTTGTATATTGAGAATGGTAAACAAATTTAGAAACCTGCAATCATGGAGGTCATTCATGACCTATATATATGCCATGACATGGTTATAAATGTCCTCATTCTCTCTTTCTCATTATATTATAGCCATTTACAATTTTCAACATAAATTTTGGAAGAATTTTTTGGGAAATGTTTAGGGACGCATTCTTTATTTTGTGAGAAGATGTGCAATTATTTGTTCATTCCACTCAAGAAGAGTGTGATTAAGGATATATACTTGCATCTCACATGAAGGAAAGGTGCGATTGAACCTCACCTTAAATAAAAGGGGTCCCCATTTGTAATATCCCTCGGCCAAACCCAAATGCAAGTGTAATCCAAGTATATTTAAGCTAGTGAGTTGTTTAGACATCATTTTTGTAATACACTTCTATGGCATGGTGCATGCATATACTGCGCAGTAAAGTGATGTAGTGTGCACATTTCTAGATAACGAATACAACGTGCAGTAACTAAAGTGAACACAATATTAAGGTCAGCGAACCTTTATGTATATGATATGCATTATAGGCTGGTGAGCCAGTATTATAAGCCAGAATGCTTATGTTTTAGAATTAGGCAAGAGCGCCTAGATGTTAAAGGCCAGTGCCCCTATTTTTTATATGTCTCATGATTAATATAAAATACATCGTTGTGCACAGACCAACCACGATAAAATAGAAGGGGGACTAGATTCCACTAGTTAGGGAAAGGGAGGGCCAAAAGCTAAGGAAAGGGCTAAGAGAGAGAGCTTAAGCCAAAAAAGAATATTAAATTAATATTTCTTTGAACATAAAGTATGGATAATTATTTTATCCTAAGTCCTAAATAAGGGGACAAGTGTATTAGAGAAGCTTCCAACATGACAAGTGTCAAGTTGGAGACATGCATACTTATTGTCGAGAATTAGTACCTTTGGGGGGGATCTTACCATTTTTTCTTCAACCAGAGAACCATTATGGGGGGGGAATCATCAAATATACCATGAATCCATGACCATTTATTTGAACAGTCATCGAGATATCCTCGTACTTTCCTATTACATGAACCTGTTTCCATATCCATTTTCCTGTTGGCGTACCTGCCATATTGGGAGCAAGACTGAAGAGGTAGGTTGTCAGGCCCATGAGAAATTCTCTGAGTGAGAGAATTATTGGGGATCGATTTCCTAAAGGTGCTAAATTACAGCTACAGTGCTCTGAGACTTCTGGTCCCACCTATTACTGAAACCCTAGAAGGGAAGTGAGGCAACCAAAGGACTGTTGAGCAGAGAAGGGGCACAATTCCTTCGGTGGGATAGGCATGTGGGGAATGAGAGGCTGTAGGTTTTCAGTTGATTGAGCACCTGACATGGAGTCTTTCCTGTTGACCGTGAACCTTTAGCCTGGTTAGGAATCCCTTACTTGGGTGGAGTCTAGTCCCAGTTCGGGGGTGAATCACTGTTGAGAGTGATGAACAATGTAGTCTAAGGCTGGGAGGTTTGTGGATGGTCTGGACGTAGTTGGTGACATTCTTACCAAGATAAGTATCGGTTCCATGATGAATATACATGTTGCATTGTTATTTATGTGATAATTTATGGGTTTTACTGCATGTGTGAGCATATATTTATGTATGTTTAACGGTATACCCCTGTGTACGCTGCATGTCTGTGTTTACTATTAATACAGCTTGAAAATCATATATTCATAGAATGCAATTGTTTTTTTATGTTTTATATGTGAAGCTTCCGCTAGAGAAGTTTATGTATATTTTTAATTGCATGCAGTTCAGTATGTATGTATGCCTATGCGTGTATATATGTATTTAAAAAGAAAAATTATGTGACATGCCTCAGTTGGATACTGGGTTGTTACCTTATTTTGTCAGAACTAAGTTGAGTGTCTGAGTAGTGACGTTCCCCCACCTATTGGTGGCCGGGGAGGTGCGTTACATAGTATTCAAAGAAAGAGGAATACACAACTGCATTGAAGTATTATTTAAAATGAGTCAAGCGAGTGATATGAATTTTGAGTTTTATTCAGATAGTTGAAAGTGAAATATAAGTTACAAGAAGACACATAATATTAAAGGAAACAAGATTCATATCACCATCAGTTCGAATCTTGTCCTAAGAAGTACAAAATCCGCTACTGCACTTATATATTCATTTAAAATATGAAATTACAAAAGGGGATGATTCAAAATAGAAGTTGCCATATTTAAAGAGACCGAACAAGAACAGGTCTATCATCTTCAGAGATTCCTTACCTCTACTACCATCTATCCAAAAATTGTTCAAATATACTCAATTGTATTTGAGGGCTCATTTTAGCTTAGCTAGCTCCTCCTTAAAAGAATCTAACCAGACCGGTCAATTCTCTCCAACACTTTTAGTCGCTTCAGCGATGGGTTCTTTCTTCTATCACTTGCTTCATTTCTTCTTAGCAGCTGGTCTATTGATAACTAGATCTCTCATGATTGGATTTAGCCTGATTTCCAATCTAGAATCAGTAATAGGTACTGTGTGAAATTTAGTCGCCAGTATTTGTGCGACTACCTTTTCCTTTGTACTCACAGGAAAATTTAGCATGTTTCCCAAATAACCAGTCTCATTGGATTTAAATGGGTCCATATACCTTAGTTGTGTGGGCACCGAAATACTTTTGAAGAGATGAGAAGCTCGAACCAGTTTGGTGACTGCTTGCTGATGGATAATATGATGCTTCCATACTCGAGAGTTGGTTATTATAAAGCCTCAACCATGAATCATTGGCATACTTGCGCACAAGTATGATGGGTTTCCATGCTCGGATAATCCATTTCAAATGATTAAACGTTTTGATTTCGTTACATGGCAGAGATCACCTAACTTCAAATGGCTGTGATGTACCGATCGAATGAGACAGAGTGATCTGACTAGCCATCACCTGTCCCACGAATGGTGGATTTGACACATTGAAGCATGTGACATCAGAACTTATGCAAAAGTGGTTTCAGAAAACCACCTTTTTCCCGATGTATCTCTGTGTGATGATGTAGTTCTTTCGAGATTAATTGTCGGATAATCCACAATTGGTGTCATTTTTGTCATCGACGTTTAGAATCTGAATCGGGATTCATCATCAGGACTAATCGTTAGTTACAAAGATTTTTGATCTTCGTCCTGATGATTAGTCCTGATGATGAATCCCGATTCAGATTTGAAACGTCGATGACAAAAATGACACCAACTGTGGATTATCCGACAATTAATCTCGAAACTACTCACCACAGAAATCTGAAAACAACGATGTAGTTCTTGTTGAGTTCTGAAAACTTGGGTCTTGTCTAAGAATCGTCATGGTGGCAACACTAAGAAATCAGAGAATATAATTATGATATATTTATTGAGCCGAAATAGTTCATATTTCTCATGGACTGTTGATTTAGTTAACCTAATAAGTTTTAATGGCTGCACATTTTGCAGAATTAACAACAACTAGATCAGATCAGATAAGTATCAAATCCATATAAATGGAAGAGACACGAAGAAATCACAGTCAACAAGATGAGAGCAGAGGGATGAATGTTCATTTGGACATCGAAGGAACAAACTCCAATGGACATGGAGAGGAAAGGGATGAAAACCTAAATATTGTAGAGACCATTAAAAATTTGCAAAAGGATGTCCAAAGACATAAAGTTGATAATGAAAGGCTTATGAGAGCCAAAGATAAGTAGGATTACTTCAACATGAAGTTATTGCAAATTCTAAACAAGATATAAAATAAATTGGAAAAAGAAAGTGACTCAAGAAAATCTTGAAGTCAGAAACCTTCGGATGAGAAAAAGAAATCAGGAAATGTTGGGAGACACCACCATCACTCCCAAAAGCATTCCAATAAAAGAGTAGGTATAAGCACAAGTCAATCCCCTTTCAAAAAACATAAGAGGTCTGGGGTGGATGAACTACGAGGAGAAATGAACAAAATCAAACCTCCTACATTTGATGGTGAGCAAAAGAAGGATGAAGATGCAAAGACATGGTTGTTGGGCATGAGAAAGTATTTTCAATTACACAATTATTCTTCTTATGCAGAGGGTAGAATTGTCATCTATCAACTCAAAGGAAAGGCATCCATGTGGTGGGATCAACTTGTGCAGGTACAACACATCAAAGAGAAGAGTGTTACGTGGAGGGAATTTAAGAGGTATTTTGAGAATAAATACTTGAATAAGAGATATTATGACAAGAAAATGAAAGATTTCTTTGAAATCAAGCTCTGAAGCATGACCATAAATGAATATAAAAGAAGATTCCTAGAACTATTGAAGTACGTCTCCTTCATCAAGGATGAGACAGTTAAAATTCAAAGGTATTTGAGTGGATTTCCAGCGTTCATCTGTGACAAAATACAGTATGATGATCCCAAGACATTGTAAGAGACCATAAGGCGAGAAAAATGTCTATATGATCAGCAGAAAGTAAGGACAAATTTCCAAAAATCTTGGAAAGACAAAAAGAAGTTCAAGGTGGATTAGAGGAAGAAAGGACTTAAACCAACATTCTTCAGAAATAGTCCACAAGGACCACAAACTCCTAAAGATCCCAAAATGATAGAGGCAGAAGGCCAAAGGCCAAGGCAACCACCTATTCAATGTTGGGGTTGTAAAGGAGATCATAGATTTAGATATAGTCCTCATAGAGGTGAAAAAGGAAGGATTGTTTATAATTTATAGCATGTTGAAACAATGGAGGACATGGGTAGAAATGTGCCAAGGATATATGCAGCCCTGGATAACAAGCAAGCAAAATACCAGTCACACATGATTGAAGTGGAAGGTATGATTAAGAACCAAACCATTGCTATTTTAATTGATTCAGGAGCTAGTCATAGTTATATAGATCCTAAGATGGTAGAAAGTTTGCAATTGCTAAGAAGCAAGCATGGAAAATCTTGGTTGGTACAGTTGGCTAAAGGAGCCAAAAGAAAGGTTAATGAGATGGTTAAGTCATGTCTTATGGATATGAATGGACTAAGCACCAAAGCAGATTTGAACATCTTACCTTTAGGTTCCTATGAGTGTCTAATTGGGATGGATTGGTTGGACCCACATCATGCTATATTGGATTGTCATAACAAAGAATTCACTTACTTGGATGAAGAAGGGAACCAAAGGAAAGTGTAGAGAATTCCTAGGGATGTAACTGTTAGAGAAATTTCAGCAATGCAGCTGAAGAAATGTTCTAGAAGAGGATGTCAAATATTTGCAGTTCATATGGAGGAGACACCTAAAGACAAGGTGAAAAATTTGGAGGATTATGCAGTCCTAAAATATTTTGAAGATGTATTCAAGGAGGTACCAAGAATACCCCCAAAGAGAGACATTGATTTTTCTATAAATCTGACACCAAGAGCAGCTCCTGTGTCAAAGACTCCTTACAGAATGACTACGCTAGAATTGAAGTAGTTGCAAATGTAGCTTGAAGAACTTCTGAAGAAGGGGTATATATGCCCAAGTGTGTCACCTTGGGGTGCCCCATTCCTGTTTATGAAAAAGAAATATGGAACGTTAAGATTGTTCATTAATTTTAGATAGTTGAATAAAGTGACTGTCAAGAACAAGTATCCTCCGCCAAGGATTGATGATATTTTTGATCAATTGAAGGATGAAAATATATTTTCAAAGATAGATCTCATATTGGGATACCATCAAGTGAGAATAAATAAGAATATATCAACAATACCTCCTTTAGGACAAGGTATAGTCATTATGAGTTCACAGTGGTGCCATTTGGGTTGTCAAATGCAACAGTTGTTTTCATGTGCTTAATGAATGGTGTTTTGTGAGAATATTTAGACAAGTTTGTCATTCTCTTTCTAGATGGCATTCTTATATACTCTAAGTCATAGGAAGAGCATGAACATCATTTGAAGATGGCGTTGCAAGTATTAAGGGAGCATCAGTTGTATGCCAAATTGAGCAAGTGCTCATTTTATTAGAAACAAATTCATTATTTGGGGCATATAATCTCAAAAGATGGGATAGCAGTGGACCCTAAGAAGATAGAATCCATTAGAGAATGGTCAGCACCAAAGAATGTGACAGAGTTCAGATCATTCATGGGCCTTGCAGGATGCTACAAGAGATTCATTGGAGGATTCTCAAAGATAGCACACCCAATCACTTCCTTGCAAAGAAAGGGTATGAAGTTTCAGTGGATGTCGAACTGTGAAAGGAATTTTTAACAATTGAAACAATTATTGACAAGTTCTCCAATACTAAGGATTGCATACAGAAATGAAAATTTCATTGTATGCATAGGTGCATGTAATGAAGGACTTCGTGGATCCCTCAATGATTTGGAAGTTGAAAGAGCATGAAAGAAACTATGCCACTCATGATTTGGAGTTGGAAGCCATAGTACATGCCCTGAGGAAATGGAGACACTACCTCACGGGAAAAAGGTTTGAGCTAAGAACATACCACAATGGTTTGAAATATTTATTTGATCAACCAAATCTAAATGATAGGCAAAGCAAATGGTTATAATTTCGAAGCGAATATGACTTTGATATAAATCATATCAAGGGGAAAGAAAATAAAGTGGCTGATGCACTTAGCAGGAGGGTGCATGAACTACATGCTACAACCATCAGCATGTATCAGATTGATGTTAAAAGAAAAAATTAAGAGGCTATGAATACAGACCTACAATACAAAGAATTGATAGCAAAATTACAGCAAGGTAAGACACCACAAAAGATGGATATTTATAAGTTGGGAGTAGATGGAATACTGTTGCACAAGAACATATTTTTTGTACCAAATGTCTAGAACTTGAAACGTATAATTTTGCATGAGATGCATAATGTTCCTTATGCAGGGCACCCTGGATATTCAAAAACCGTAGCAGTGGTCAAGAGACAATACTTTTGGCCAGGTATGATGAGAGAGATAGCAGAATAAATCACAAGATGTATGGAATGCCATAAATTTAAAGGATAACATAGGCACCCAACAAGATTGTTGCAATCTTTGGCCATTCTTGAATGGAAGTGGGAAGTGGTGACAATGAATCTTATTACGGGATTTCCCAGAATAGGCAAGCTACATGATTCGATTATGGTGGTGGTGGACAAGCTTATAAACGATGCCCATTTTACTCCACTGAAAACTACTCACAATGCAGTAGATGTCGCTAATATTTTCATGAAGGAAGTGGCATGATTGCACAAAATTCCTAAAACGATTGTGTCTGACAGAGACCCGAAATTCACCTTGAATTTCTGGAAAGGATTGTTCAAAGGGTTTGGGACGAATCTGAACTTTAGTACAACTTACCATCATGAGTCTGATGGACAGACAGAGAGGTTGAATAGAGTGATAGAAGATATGTTGAGAATGTGTGTGATGGATAAACCATCAAAATGATAATACTACCTACATTTAGTAGAATTTGCTTACAACAATGGGTATCAGGCATCATTGAAGATGAGCTCATTTGAAGCACTTTACGGTAGAAGGTGCAATACTCCACTGAGTTGGGATAACCCAACTGATAGAACAATAGTCGGGCTAGAGTTTATCAAGGAGATGGAGGACCAAATGTTAAAAATTAAGTAGAATTTGAAAGCTGCCCAAGACAGACAAAAATGTTATGCTGATAAAAATAGAATCCACAGAGAATTCAAAGTGGGTGATCATGTTTTCCTGAAGGTGAAAGATAACATGAGTTTCCTGAATCTAGGAAGCTGCACCAAGTTGGCAGCCAGATTTTGTGGACCATTTGAAATCCTAGAGAGGATTGGTCCAGTTGCTTATATGATTTCATTGCCTGCATCTATGTCTATTAATAATGTATTCCATGTATCATTTCTAAAGAAATACATACTTGATGATAATCATGTTGTTGATTGGAATGTTATTCAAGTGGAGAAAGAAGGCGCTTTCCAAGTGCATCCGGTCCACATTTTGGATCGAAAAATCAAACAACTCTAGAATCGAGCCACAAGGCTTGTAAAGGTTCAATGGACATGGTACAGACCTGAAGACACTATTTGGGAGCATGAGGATGCAATGTGGGTAGAATACCTGCATCTTTTTGAAAAATTTTGAAAATTTTGTTGTATATGGGTACAAGATGCACTGAGGACAGTACATAAATAAGTGGAGGGGATTGTAATATCCCTCGGCTGAACCCAAATGCAAGTGTAATCCAAGTATATTTAATCTAGTGAGATATTTATACATCGTTTTTGTAATACACCTTTCATGGCATGGTGTGCGCATATACTGCGCAGTAAAGTGATGTAGTGTGCACATTTCTAGATACCGCGCGCAGTAACTAAAGTGCGTGCAACCTTGAGGACAACCAATACAACACGCAGTAACTAAAGTGCATGCAATATTAAGTTCAACGAACCTTTATGTATATGATATGCATTATAGGATGGTGAGCCAGTATTATAAGCCATAATGCTTATGTTTTAGAATTACGCCAGAGTGCCTAGATGTTAAAGGCCAGTGCGCCTATTTTGTATATGTCTCATGATAAATATAAAATACATCTCTCCACGCATACCAACCAGGATAAAAGAGAAGGGGCACTAGATTCCACTAGTTAGAGAAAGGGAGGGTCAAAATCTAAGGAAAGGGCTAAGCGAGAGATCTTAAGCCAAAAAGGAATATTAAATTAATATTTTTTTGAACATAAAGTATCGATAATTATTTTATCCTAAGTCCTAAAGAAGGGGACAAGTGTATCAGAGCATCTTCCAACATGACAAGTGTCAAGTTGGAGACATGAATGCGTATTGCTAAGACTTAGTACCTTTGGGGGGGCTCTTACCATTTTTTATCCAACCAGAGAACCATTATAGGGGGGGAATCATCATCTCTACCATGAATCCATGACCATTTCTTTTCACAGTCATCGAGCTATCCTCGTACTTTCCTATATTTGTACATGAACCTGTTTCCATAGCCATTTTCCTATTGGTCTACCTGTCATCTTGGGAACGAGATTGAACTGGCGGGTTGTCAGGCCCGTGAGCAATTCTCTGAGTGAGAGAATTGTTGGGGATCAATTTCTTGAAGGTGCTAAACTACAACTACAGTGCTATGAGACTTTTGGTCTGGCCTGTTGTTGAAGCCCTGGAAGGGAAGTGGGGCAGCTGAAGGACTGTTGCACAGAGAAGGGGCACACTTCCTTGGGTGGGACAGTCATGTGGCGAATGAGAGGCTATAGGCTGTCAGTTGTGTGAGAACCTGAGATGGAGTATTTCATGTTGATCGTGACCCTTTAGCCTAGTTAGGAATCCCTTACCCGGGTGGAGTCTAGTCTCAGTTCAGGGGTGACTCACTATTGAGAGTGAGGAACAGTGCAGTCTAAGGTTGGGAGGTTCGTGGACGGTCTGCATGTAGTTGGTGATATTCTTACCAAGATAAGTATCGGTTTTGTGATGAATATACATGCTGCATTGTTATTTATGTGTTAATTTATGGGTTTTATTGCATGTGTGAGAATATCTATCTGTATGTTTAAGTATATACCCCTGTGTACGCTGCATGTCTGTTTTTACTGTTAATACAGCCTGAAAATCGTATATTCACAGAATGCAGCAATTTGTTTATGTTTTATATGTGAAGCTTCCACTAGAGCATTTTATGTATATGTTTAATTTCATGCAGTTCAGTATGTATGCATGCCTGTGTGTGTGTATACATATTTAAAAAGAAAAATTACGTGACATACCTCAGTTGGATATTGGGTTGTTACCTTATGTTGTCATAACTAAGTTAAGTGTCTAAGTAGTGACGTTCCCTGGCCTATTGGTGGTCGGGGAGGTGCGTTACACCATTAATAAAAAAAATTAAGAAAATATTTAAAAAAAATGGATGAAATGAAAGAGGGAAGGATGATGAGTTATCTGGATCTAACAAAATCAAATTCCATCAATGGAAACACTTGTAATATACACCTAGATTTCATGATTTGTTTGAGCTACAATCAATTGTTTGTCTAAAATGTCAAAATGACTTGGTAAAAACTCATTTTTCAGCTATGTATCAATGTTTTAGCCTCTCTTATATAGTTCAAAATGATTATTAATAATTCTTAAGATCTATTTTGGCATATTTGACACCTAACATTATTGTTTCGATTGTACTTGCACTTTCAAATATGGAAAGGTTCTAAGGTCACTTAAATGGTGTTTTTCACAAAATTGGTCCATAATAATCTAGTATGATAAGTAATGGCCTCAATACTAACAGACAAGTTAGGTTTCCCACCTTGCATTGTGCATTATTAGTTTTCTATTCCATTTTATCCTTAGGATCAACCCCATTGATTTGTGACATAGAGCCTTTATTACCATTCAAAACGTGTTGTAATTTATGTGGTGGAGCCTATCGATCATGAGTGGCCTAGTTAGAGTATTTATTTACATTTTGGCACCCATTTTGAAGCTTTTCATAGCCCCGAGAGACCTCTTATCCCCACCATGAATTTGTGTTGTAGTTGCATGACTTCTTCTCAACCTCTTTTTTGGCCACTTCCTTTGGATACCCCATCATTACATTTTAAGTTGTATTGTTGCATTGCATACCACTTCTTGCAATTTTGAGCCTAATGCATTCTATAGTTTTCCAATTGTTACTTATTTCTTATACATTCTCTTCAGTTTCTTGCATTTTCATTTGTTTTCTCTACACCTTGGAACCCTATCCTTGGAGGAAATAACCAGATGAGTGTTGATATTTTTCATGTCATTTCTTCATTTTCCATAGTTATTCTCCATGCACTTGGTATTAGTTTGATTTCCCCATGACACTCATTCCCTCCACTGTTTTTTAGCATTCTTTTATTCTTTTCTAATATTTAGTAACATTGAAAATACAAAAAAAAAATGAAATATGATTTAAAGAAAAAAGGAAAATGGTGAAATATTAAAGATATTTGTTTTGTTAGTAGTTGTATTGAATCATGTGGCCCTTGAACACAACACCAAGTATTGATTTGTATACTCATCAATTTGTGTTTTATTATGGCCTTGGGAAGATGAAACTTGATTTTTGAGTTCATTGCTCCTCCTACTATTTACTCTTCCAGTCACTATGGAGAGTCTATTTATCTCTCCTATTTCATAGAATTATATCATTGTTCTACTTTGTGTCAAATGTTTCCCAAGTCACCGTTGTATCATTCTTATGTTCAAGAGAATTTTTAGCCTATTTTGACCATTACCTAGATTACTTGACCATCCATGTCGACCTTCCCAATTGTCATTTTGTTCTTAGTACCATCAATATATTTTTCCTTTACCTAGAGTCGATAACACCCCAAGCCTATTTTCATCATTGGTAAGTTATCTTGTGCTCAATGGGTGACATTTCATCATTGCTTGTTGTTTGAGTGGTTTCCCATGTTTTCAATGTAAAGATATCTATTCACACTATACCATTTTTTCATTTTCATCATTGGTGGAAATCCTCACCTCTGTCAAGGACTTTCATTATTAGTTGTTTCTTAGAGGGTCTATTTTGTGTGTTGTTCTATCTGGTGCATGTGAGAAATGTACTTGGTGGTTTGTTATTCTAGTTTTCATATGATACCTTCAAATCATTCTCCTTGTGTCCACTCGTGTTGGATGATGGGGGGTTCCCTAATGGATTCCTCTTAATGGATATATTCCCATAGACTTTGACTTATTTTCTCTTGGATCAAGATATAGGGACTTTATATTACCTTGGGCCTTAGTAGCATCTTCTAATTATGTTGTTTCTTGAATTTCACAATATAGTACCCCTCACCCATATGACATTGGAAATTTTGGAGGATAAGTATTTTTATCTCACGATTCTAGTTATCTTCCTAATATAATCAAAGACACATATCCATTATGTATTTTTTCATAGATATTATCATTTTATGGCATCGATCCACAGTGTATATTTTCATGGCCATGATATTTTATTTTTATATATACTTCCTAAATCTATAGTGTAATTGATTTGGTGGACATGCCTATCCACACTTGAGCATGTGTATGCCTACCTTGGGAAGAGATTCATTTGATGCCTTGGTTTTGTTACAGGTACTTTCCTAATCCAAAGTCTGGTGAAATCCACCTAGCCCCACTCAACAAATTCCTCCAAAATATTCTAATTTATTTTGTACATCGTATTTCATTCTAACCTCACACATTAAGGGGCATCTGTTATAGAATTTTTTTCCACAATCATAGCTTAGATGCATTTCTTTTTCTTGTATCCCTTCCATATTTATCTTTGGCATCTTGGGCCCACTCAAAAATATATTTGAAAAGTATTCCTTTCAATCGTCTCATACTCTATGCTCATTATAGGAGTGATTACTTTCCCTTTTCCTTCATTAAAGGAGTGAGTGCATTCAAAAATTACTAAAAATATAAAAAACATGAAAATTACAAGATCTTGAGTGGGGCTTATGGGAAAACTACTTTTGTAACTCCCTAAAACCCATGGAAAATGGTCTCACCCATATTTAAATGGTATAAAAGAGGCCTAATTAGAGGATATTATTACAAGCATTATTACTATATTAGATTTATCTTCTAGCATAAGTACTCAAATCCATCATATCCCTGTGGTTTTTATGACCCTCATCTCCTGGTAAATCCATGTTTCATAAGGTCCCATATCCCGTTCTTTCTTTTAAGGCCTAATACCACTTTTTCTTCCTTAAAGTTACATAGAGAAGAGCATAGGAGTTGAAGCAGTCTTAAGTGGCTCGAGGACTGAGGAATAGAGATAACAGTTATGGGAAATGCCAATGGTGAGGTTAGGCATGCATTTCATATATCATTGTTGATTTCAATAAAATGAATATCTCTCTTCTTTCCCTCCCCTAAATTCTGATTTATTTGCATCAATTTGATCCTTTTTTGATGTTAAGTTATTGTTTTAATTCACTTGACAAGAGTTAGTTAGAGTACTTATTTAACATTTTTTGTTGTTTCTACTAAAGTTTTGGGGAATGTTTTTATTTCATTGTGTGCAGGTCTAGAAGTTCATATAGGAGCAAGAACGATTGGAGTGAAGACAACCTATGAGACTCATCCCTAATTGGCTATCAAAACTAGGTGAGTCCCTCATAACTAACTAGTAGTTATTTGGAAGTTGTTGTAGGCTACTCTAGGAAAATATTTGTATCTCTATTAATGACCATCCCTAACCATAGGATCGTTTTCATTCACAACAATATGTAAATCTAAGAAATTCTAAGTTCTTATGTGATTGTAATCATCTCTCTTAGTGGAGTTTCCATGTGTTGACCCAATATTTGTTCAACAATACTAGAATCACAAAGTGTTGTTATCTCTTTCTTAATTGTAAGTTTTTGAAAACTTAATACATAAGGGAATCGAACCAAAGTATTAAATCATCCTTATGACTAAACCATTTATCATTTCATACCATTCTCCACATCACACTTAGAAGGAAACCAACGAAGCCTACCACCTAGTTATATCAAAGGAATAAGGTTTATTGGATGACTAGAAGGTAAAAATGTCTATTTCATATTTTGTTAACCTCATGATGTTCCACAATTTGATGATTATATCTGATAATGTGACTTAGTACATGCGTATGAATTTTTTCATGCATTTATGGTTTTTAATATCATCATTATGATAGTGCTCATTAGATCACACTTCCTTTATTATGAAAATGGATGATTATGTGACATTTCACAACTTCATTAATGGTTGTTTTTAGTTCATTGACACGAACGTTAGCAGTTCTATTAGACATGTTGATGTAATATTGGTGTAGATAGTGGTTTTGTCTTTGTTTTTTTAGGTTAATGATTATCTTGCACCTACACAATACAAACAATGGTTATCATTCAATGTTATATATGTACATATGTAGAATGTAGAATGTGGTGTAGAGTTGTAATATAGTTTTCCAACACTTTAGTTGTGAAACTTAGTTACTTGGTCATGTTTGACATCAGCGATGGCATGCATTTTATGATTGTTTAAGTGTGGTATTGATGTGCCTCCTAAGCACCCTTTTACCTTGCTAACATAATGGATGCTATTTAGATTTCTAGACTTTCGACAAAAATGGATTTTTGAGGTGGATTATTTGTTATCATTGTGGTGGTTTCATCAAGATTTTCAATGTTGTCATATAGTTGTAGCACTATAGCTATGAAACTTGGTTACCTCTATCCTTGTTGAAATTAGTGGTGACATTCTTCTGATGGTTGTTTTAGTGTGATGTTTATGTGCCTCCAATGCACTTGTTTACTCCTATTGATGTAGTATATGATATTTGAAGTTTTGGACTTTAGGAAAAATGAATTTTCAATTCTTTTTTTTTGCATATGACCAACCATCAAATCAAATTCATTTCCATTAGAATATGATAAAAAAAAATTAGGGACCATGATAAATAATCAATTTTTATATATGTGTAAGGATATAGAATCAATTTATAATATTATAATTGTGATAAACATTTAATTGATATATTAAACAAAATAAAAATAAAAATAAACAAATACATGATTTCAAACCATATTTATCGTAATACTATAAAAAATAATCTATACCATCATAAAACATGGATAACACAAATACTATGCTTTAATATTCACTACAAGTTTTGAAGTTGAACCTTTACTTCATACTATATTTTAATATTCAATACAAGTGTAAGTTCTTGAAGTTATTTCTTTACTCCATCGCCCTAAATTTATGAAAAATAATTTAAAACTCATATAATTGTTAATATTTAATACATAATTTTAAACTTTCTTCTTTAAAATGATTAATATTGTTCCTAATTCTTAATATCAATTTTAAAATTTTAATAAATTTAATACATAATTCTAATTTTTTTTTTTAAGGAAATGATCTTTTTTAATGTAAATTTTAAATTTTAATAAATTTAAGAATTTAATAAAAAAAAATACACTCTAAATTGAAATTTAATTGTTATTATAATTTTTATGGGAACAAAAACATTTATATTTCAAAATGATATCAATAAAGAACTAAAAAAAATAAATTTAAAATGATACATACTTAGTGACCATAGCAAATAATTAATTTGTTTTATATGTGTATGAAAATCCAATCAATTTATAATATTATATTTGTAATAGATGTTTGATTGAAAAAAACAACCATGATTTCAAGCCCTATTTCTTATAATACTATAAAAAAATAAAATTATACTATGAAAATATATGGACAACACCAACACTATGCTTTAATATTCAATACAAGTTTAGACTTTTGAAATTACACATTTACTCCATACTATGCTCTAATATTCCTTACAAGTTTAAGCCTTTAAAGTTAAACCTTTACTCCATAACCCTAAATTTATAATAAATAATTCAAAACTCATAATCATAAGCTTTGATAATTAATCTTTAATTCATAATTGTAAACTTCTTTCTTTATGATGATTAAAAATATTTTTAATATCAGTGTTAAACTTCTAATAAATTGATCATATAATTTTTTCATAGGACCATGCCAATTATTTTTCATATTATATCAAAGATTAATTAAAGTGACTCATAAAACTACGTGATTTCATCTATGAAATTGGAAATCCATTGCTTCTACCAAGGAATTAGGTGGGTGAGGTATAAAGAATATTTATTGGTTTGCTAAGTCATTAGCTGCAAAATCCTGTTGGAGGGGGATAGCTGGAAATTGTTTTTGGATTCAAATTCTTAAAGGAAAATATTTAAAGAGTGTAGACATGATTTCTTGGATAAGAAAAGGAATTTTCAAGTATCCTACAACATCCAATTGCTGGAAAAACTTTATGAGTTCTATACATTTCATAAATTAGTGGTTATCCTGGTAGATTGGAAACAGAAAACAGGTCATGATTGGCAAGGATCCCTTCATTGGTGATAACACTGCTTACAAGTTATCGGATTCACTTATTCAAAACCTCAATAAAAATGGTATTTATTCCTTAGCACAAGCAGATGTACCTAATATAGTCGACAACACTCAACACTGGATAAATTCCAACCTTCTTAACTTATCTGAAGATCCGATTGGAATGGAAAAAATTTATTACAGGTTTAAAAAGAAACATAATTACACTTAATCAATCAAGCGACCAACTGATGTGGTCATGGAACAGGGCAATTGGAACTGTCATAGCAAAATCAACTTATCAATGTATTGCTATTACTTCAAATTTTGGGGATCTCAAATGGCGGTATAATCCAATATAGAAAATTAATATTCCAAGCAAAGTCATATGCTTCATGTGGCCAAGTTTATCAGATAGGATTTTAACCAGTGAAAATTACAAGAAAAGGGGAGGAATAGGCTTAGTGGTATGTTCATTATGCCTACAAGATGATGAGACAATTGTACATCTATTAATCCACTGTGAAGTTACAAAAAATATTTGGAAAGGAATCTTTAAAGAATTAAATTTCCTTGAAGAATGGAGGAACTCTACTACAAAAAAAAACCCTTCTCCAATGGTTTTTAAAATATCCAGAATTGAAATACATCCCTTTTCTGGCTAGTTGGAAAATTTGGAAATATAGAAATAAAGTGTTATTTGAAAATTGGAAAAGAGATGATGAAAAAATCATATCCAACATACTACTTGACATCCATGATTACAAAAAGAAAGGTAAGGGTGAAATATGGATTTTTTACTAAATCCAGTTTTTTTTATGAGATTCCAATTGGTTTTTTTGACGGAGCAGCAGTTAATGACATTTGTGGAGCTAGCATCTTCATAAAAATGAATGATCATCATGTTTATAAAGCATACTTTACAAGAGGGAAGGGAAACAACATGAAGGTTGAACTCTTGGGACTGTGGGGCTTACTCTTTCTTGCCCAAAAACTATCATTAAGTAAATTGATGGTAGCATGGGACTCCAAAGTTACTATTGATTGGATTAATTGAATCAATAATCTGAATCCATTATATCTTCACATTTGGAAAGAGAAAATTAAAAGACTTAAAGCTAGTTTTGATGGAATTCAGTTCATACACATCCACAAAGAATTCAATTCTGAAGCTGACAATCTCTCCAAGAAATTTGTGGATAGCTCATTGGGTTGGTTTTATTTTGAAGAATTCTACAAAGAGGAAGTCA
This sequence comes from Picea sitchensis, assembly GCA_010110895.2. NCBI lineage: Eukaryota > Viridiplantae > Streptophyta > Pinopsida > Pinales > Pinaceae > Picea > Picea sitchensis. The sequence goes on from SNQJ01S0007128.1 coordinate 83,669, forward strand.
TAAATACAGGAAACTTCAAGATTTTCCAAAGTAGTTATATGTTCAAGATATATTGTAGCCAAAAGAGGATAAAGGAAGATTACTTTTTTTAATGTATACCAATATGAATATATTTTGTAATTCTATTTGACAACTGTCAATAGAATCCATATAGTACTAGCATAGTTTTCTTTTTTTAACAAAATCTAGATTACGAGAAATTTTTGAAAATATCATGATCAAATATATCCTTTTTTTTTTGTAAAGTGGAAATACACTTCATTCTAATAGAACAACAGTGTAACTTTTTTTCCTCTGTGAAAAAAGAAATTAAAGTAACTCATAAACCCATTTTAAATACTTATAATAAAATATTTTTTAGAAAATATTTTGAGCCAACTCCATGGCGAAAAGTCTCACTTAAAGATACATAAAATCGTAACCAAAAAAATCTGAAAATTGTGACCAAACATTTTCATTTGGTAAGTTTGTGTGCTATAATCAATAAAATAGCCTCAATGAATCTAAAAAAAATAAACAAAAAGTACTGAAAATCAAAGTAGTCCTATTTTTATTCCCCTCAAAGCCTGCCTCGGCTCTGCTTAGATTTGGGAGCATCATAACTTCAACGTAGTGAAGGAAGAAATGATCTCCATGAGCTTTTCATTGTCCCCTCAAAGCCTGCCTCGGCTCTGCTTAGATTTGGGAGCATCATAACTTCAACAAAGTGAAGGAAGAAATTATCTCCATGAGATTTTCATTGCTCTTACAGTTGTTGTTGTTAAGGCACTTAATCATTGTTGCTTCGTTGTTGATCACCAGAAGCTTTTTAGCGCATTTACGCTTCTTGTTGTTGTTGAGGAGATTCATCTCAAGAACGCGTTTATGCTTCCTATTGTTGCACTACATCGTTTTTGTGTCATTAGCCAGCGTTACTGCATCATTAGACATGGTTGAAATTCAATTGTTTATGGGTACTAAAATAATCCTGGTCACAATTGAGGTTGATCAACTCGATTTATAGGACCATTTGGATGATCAAATAAGACTTTCTCATCCCATTAGTTATGTAAACAACTAAAGAAATTTCAGCTGGTGCAAAAACAATTTTGATCAATTCTTAAAATTTAGAAATTTCAGCTAGTGCAAAAACAATTCTTCTCAATTCTTGAAGTTTAAGAATTGATGGATCCCTTTGAATGTTTATCATTCCATGCATTTCACCTGTGATGCTTAACATGAACAAGTTGGCTTGATTAAATGCATTTAGAAGATTTGTTTTCCATATTTTTCAGTTAATTTTGTTTGAAATATGGAATTGTTGAAATTCCAGATTTAATCTTTAAATTTGTATAATCTAAATGTTTAAAAAGTTTTTCAAAGAACTAAATTTATTGATGTATTCAAAAAATGTAATTCAAAAAACTAAAACTTATGATTTCATCAATAATTCTGTAATCTAGTATTTACAAGAAATGCTAGAAAAAAATTAAAACATTTAGATTACATATTTTAAAACATTTAAATGATCCAATATGATTTTGCCATCCTATTTTTAGAAGACTATATTTATATGTTTTGTTCATAAAAAAATATAATTGATACTGCATTCGAAATGAATTTATTAATACTACATTGAAAATTAACTTTTTATTTTTATTTTTTTTAATAGATTCAAATGATCAAATGTGGCTTTGCTACCCTATCTTGTAGAATAAGGTATACTTTTTGTTCATCGGAAGAAATTACTTTCTATTGATAATGCATTGGAAATGACTTTATTGATAATGACACTGAGATTTAGAAATATAAGGAGTTTTACTCTCGTTTTGATTTCCAAGTTGTCAGATGTTCCACTTTTTCCACGTGACCACCTTATTTATGGCAAACATCTGCACCAAAATACTCTCTAGTTCAACAAAAGGCATCTCTGTTTGGTCCAAGTTGTGTTCCGTCCTCGAAATCTAGTTCCCAAGAGCAATTTTTCCCCATAAACAAATTTCATTTTCTTATGTCGAGTACGTTTCTTAACATGGTATCTGGGAAAAATGAAAAGTAAACTATTTGTATTTGAATATAACGAAATGCACATATTGCGTAGTCATCTAGGGTGGTTGAAAATGCGCATTAATTTAATTCCCCGGGATGAGCTAAAAACTCATCAACGTAAACTTGTTTATTACGAATAATAAAAATGCCATCCACTGATATAGAAAACCATTCTTTAAATTTCCAAGAAAATGTATTCCAACCTTCATATCTGGCCATGTATCCAAAAGCAGTATCCGATCCTCTTTGATCCAATCAACAAAAAGACATTTTCAAAGATGACATTACCAATGCTAAGAAGTTTGCAATGACAACTATCTGCATTCGTTAACAAATTATTTTGGTTGAAACTAATCCAAATTTAACATTGGATAATTTATGGGTTTAGATTCATGGATGGTCTAACTATTATACAATTCCAGTGAGAATTCAACGAACCATGGAAAAAAAGGACAGTTGGTTTTTGTTGAAGAAAATAGAGGTTGCATAGTGGTTTTTGTTGAAAGAAAATAGAGGTTTTGTAGTTAATTAAGCTTGTTGACCTGGCAGGTCATTGTGATGGGAATATCTTTTTAATTATTTATGCAAGGGCGTCTCGTACTCTAATTAGACATATGAAACCCTGAGTTTCCATATCATAGACAATATCTATTTGAAAATAAGATGCAACAAGAGTATCGAACCTCTTGCTTCACAAATTTTAACCAATGAGAATTTGGAATTTACAAGAGTATTGAACCTCTTGCTTCACAAATCTATAGAACCCCTTGAATTCCTTCATCAAAATAAATATAAGAGCTCCATAACCAATGAGAATTTGATAAGAGTATTGAACCTTTTTCTTCATCAAAAATAAATCAGAGCTCCATACTTGTCTATAACATTAGCCTCAATTCCTACTAGAATTTTTGGCTTTAATTTCAATAAAATTATTGAGAATGTTCAGGCTTTACATTGGACATTGAATAGGAATAATAAACTTGTCATCAAACACACTAGTAATCCCAGATAGTTGGTTCCCCAACAACTATTATAGGAAGTGATTTGACACTCTTCACATCCACATTCTCATCCCTTCTCCTAAAATATTCTTCATTAGAATTACCATTCCATACATTTGATAGTCTCTTGACATGTTCTATATCCTCCTCAATATAAACCATAAATGAGAAAGAAATAACTTATAAGTAGATATAGAGTAGTCTCATCATTTACCTTACACAAAGAGATATGACTAGGCCCACTCTTATTCATTTTGTATAAGTTATCCCATGTAAGAACCTTGTTATTAAGATCTAACCACATATAAATATAGGCTCTAAGAAGGAATTTATCCTTCCAAACTTTATTCCACCACAAAACTAACTCTTCATCTACAACATCTTCACATACTACCTTGTAACCAGGCTATGGAAAATAAGAACCCCTAATTGGATTCCACAACCAAATGAATTCATCATATTTTTATTGTATCCTTCCATGACTAGATCTAAGAAATGGAACATACGCCTCTCACAATAGAACATCTTCACCTCTAAGACCAAGCTAAGATATTGAATTCCATTCCCACCTCCAAATAATTGTGAGATCAACATCAACCACCTAAGAAATTGTAAATATTCCCTTCTTCATAAGGGTTCTAATGATATTCTATATTAACTTGTATTTTTTTATCATAGCCAACCCATGGATCTTCACCAACTCTTATTGTAATGTACCTCAATTTTGCCATAAAAAAAAAAAATTGTATACGACATTAATCTTCCGTTTCATTTTTTAAGTTTAATGATAAAGGGAAAGTACTCTTCTTTTCTGTTATAATTTTGATGAGATAACTTCAGTTCTTCTTCTCTCGCGACATCTCTTTTATATCAGTTTAGTAATTCACAAAAGACTCTAGTAATTACCTAAGGTCTCAAACCTGTTCATCTCTATGCATAAAACGTATCTTTATATTTTTATACTTAGGACCTGTATCCCTACCCTCTCTCTAGACATGATATTTCTATGTTCGCGCACAAGCCTAAGTATTACAATTTTAACATAGTGTACTTACCAGTTATAAAATTCAAGGGATCGGGACTATATTCAAGGGATGGAAGTTGGTGGTCTAACAACCGATTCTTGGCATCATTGTATAGTTGGGTTATAATAACATGGTACCTTTAATAATTATTTGTGATTAGTAAAGGATAACCCCATCCATTTCCTACAGGTGTTCGGGTGACGAGATCCAAACTACATCCTTACATAAACAAGAGGTTAATTGTAAGGAAACAATTAAGAAACGCATCCTACCTAGTCATGTCATGAAGGAGTTAAGTGAACTGCACATTTGATCTGTCGCATGGGAGGGAAGGTGTAAATGTCAGTAAGAGTTAAAGATTTCCATCTTGTCTTTAATGGTGGTCTTGTAGGTATGAGTTTTGATGGTCCCTTTCGATCCCTCCTCCAATCAAACATGCCCACTCGGATCCCCCATCACAAGGCCTGACCAACCCCTGTACCTTCAGCATTAACTTAGCCTCGTAAAGTTCCTCTTAGGGTTAAACAAACTTTCCTATGTTATTTTGAGACCCTCCATCTGGTTCTGCGTATCACTATATTTAGCAAGAGAGACTGGCGTCTTGGATCACTTCTCGGTGGCATGCAGCATAGTCCATCTTTCCTGGTAAGGGTTTTAACTTGAGACATTGGTTTAATACTAGGATCCTTTAAAATAAAATGTCACAGAGAAATCGATGTTCTATTTCTCCTGTTATACATCTTTGAGTTAAGTTTTTTTTTTTTTTCCTTTAACGTTATCTATGGCGATTTTTGGCCTTTCCTCTTCTTGAGGGAGTGATGAAATTCGTTCATATTCTTTCTCAGTCCTTCTGAAGGTTTCATTACTTGTTAAGAACCAAACATCAATATAGCATAGAAAAACCTCAAGAAAAGTACTCAACGCCTTGAAAAAGAGATAATATCAGATAATAAGCCTCTTCGAGGGGGCAACCTCCTTTTACCCCACTTAAATGTTCAAGTCCTAGATGATTCAAAATGAAAATGTCTCCTTGGTATATATAGGAGACTAGGAGGTTTTAATGGCCTAAAGCCGACATAAATAAAAAAACATTACTAATCTAAATCACAACTAATGGCCTAAAGCCGACATAAATAAAATAACATTACTANGAATTTATCCTTCCAAACTTTATTCCACCACAAAACTAACTCTTCATCTACAACATCTTCACATACTACCTTGTAACCAGGCTATGGAAAATAAGAACCCCTAATTGGATTCCACAACCAAATGAATTCATCATTTTTTTATTATATCATTCCATGACTAGATCTAAGAAATGGAACATACACCTCCCACAATAGGAAATCTTCACCTCTAAGACCAAGCTAAGATATTGACTTCCATTCCTACCTCCAAATAATTGTGAGATCAACATCAACCACCTAAGAAATAGTAAATAATCCCTTCTCCATAAGGGTATTAATGATATTCTATATTAACTTGTATTTTTTATCATAGCCAACCCATGGATCTTCACCAACACTTATTGTAATGTACCTCAATTTTGCCATAAAATAAAAGAAAATTGTATGCGACATTAATCTCCCGTTTCATTTTTTAAGTTTAATGATAAAGGCAAAGTACTCTTCCTTTCTGTTATAATTTTGATGAGATAATTTCAGTTCTTCTTCTCTCGCGACATCCCTTTTATATCAGTTTAGTAATTCACAAAATACTCTAGTAATTACCTAAGGTCTGAAACCTGTTCATCTCTATACATAAAACATATCTTTATAGTTTTATACTTAGGACCTGTATCCCTACCCTCTCTCTAGACATGATATTTCTATGTTCGCACACAAGCCTAAGTCTTACAATTTTAACATAGTGTACTGACTAGGTACAACATTCAAGGGATTGGGACTATATTCCAGGGATGGAAGTTCGTGGTCTAACAACCGACGCTTGGCATCATTGTATAGTTGGGTTAAAATAACATGGTTCCTTTAAGAATTAATTGTGATTAGTAAAGGATAACCCTGTCCCTTTCTTACAGGTGTTCGGGTAACGAGATCCCAACTACATCCTTACTGAAACAAGAGGTTAACTATAAGGCAACAGTTAAGAAACGCATCCTACCTAGTCATGTCATGAAGGAGTTAAGTGAACTGCACATTTGATGTGTCGCATGGGAGGGAAGGTGTAAATGTCAGCAAGAGTTAAAGCTTTACATCTAGTCTTTAATGGAGGTTTTGTAGGTACAACTTTTGATGGTCCCTTTCAATCCCTCCTCCAGTCAAATGTGCCCACTTAGCTCCCCCATCACGTGGCCCGACCAACCCCTATACCTTCAGCATTAACTTAGCCTCGTAAGGTTCCTCTTAGGGTTAAACAAACTTTCATGTGTTATTGTGAGACCCTCCATCTAGTTCTATGTATCACTATCTTCAGCAAGAGAGACCGGCATCTTGGATCGCTTCTCGATGGCATGCAGTGTAGTCTATCTTTCCTGGTAAGGGTTTTAACTTGAGATAGTGGTTTGATACTAGGATCGTTTAAAAGAAAACGTCACAGAGAAAAAGATGTTTTGTATCTCCTATTATACATCTTTGAGTTAACTTTTTTTTTTTTCCTTTAACGTTATCTCTGGCGATTCTTGGCCTTTCCTCTTCCTGAGGAAGTGATGAAATTCGATCGTATTCTTTCTCAGTCCTTATGAAGGTCTCAGTACTCCACCGTAATCCTTTCTGTATTGCTCTATGCCTAGGTTTTTGTAACTTCTTAATACCATTAGTTTCCCTCCCGACCCTCTATTGCTGGAACTCGAGCCCTAATCTTAAAACCTTCAAGCGACTATGTGAGACTTTAATTGGAAAGAAAAATATTTCTGCGTATATATCATAAAACAATGTGGGTTTTGGTTTCTCAATTTTTCATAAGATGAGTATATGAGGTTCAATAAACCATTAGCTAAGTCTTATGCATATACTTTGTTCACGAAGGCTATTACATCCCAACCACTGCCTTTGGTAAAGACCTCTGTGTTTTCAAATCTTTCTTCAAGAGAAAGAAAAATATGGCATAACGCTTGGGTTCAAAAAGGGATTCTTGCCACTATCGGGGTTTTGCGATTATTGTGAGTGATTTGGATTCAGTACTAGGTTACCTCTGTAGTTACGGCTAGTTAAAGGTACCTCCGGTAAACGATTTAGGATGTATTAAACATTTAGCTACAGTCTCTATATTACAAGTAACGTTTTCATAGTGTCTTCGATCTACCTGTATAATGTGTTTTGTACAGTTTGTATGTTGAATAAATCAGTATTGATTAATATTCCTTTTATGAGAAAAATAGATTTATGGTTTGATATCACACTAATGATGGGACCCCGTTGATGTGAGGTACCAATCAGGAGTACCTGGGCTACCTCCCCTTGGCTCGAGACATTTACTCAACCAAAAATGTGACAAGAGAAGGGCTCCCAACTCCAGCCATGAGTTAAGTATTAATTTTAAATTTCATTTCCTTTATTTACGGTTCTGTTGTGGCTTCTCGTTGTTTTATTATCATGTGTTTTACTAATGATTACACTGATGAATCTTTCTTACAGAGGGGTCAACTCCACGAGACTCTGGAGGTTGGTCCCTATCATTCGCGCGAAAGGTATTCTAGTTCCATGCATAGTACCCCTCAGGCTTAGCCTTTCGAGTTTACTAGCACTGAGGGCCAAGACTATGTCCTATCCTCATTAATTTAAAGAATTTTCATCCCAAATTTTGTATTGGTTGGTTAAGGGTATTCCCTAATTTATGTTAATACTTTTGTACAAACAAAAGAATGCAAAAATTGCGCGTGGTTGGATTTGTAATAAAAATTTAAAAGGGTTTAATCCCCAACCATTCATTTTCCTGTTTCTGTGTGAAGTCGAAAAATTACTAGAGTAGTGAAATTGAGTCCCACCTATATTATATCATGGTTTTTTTTGTAATATATAAACAACCATTTTTTTTAAGTAATACAATCATCATATAATGAGTTTATTCATTTGTGGATATCTATGAAAAGTAAACGAGTTCCGCACTTTTATTTTCTGGGTTTATCATATTCCTTTATATTTCTGAAACTGGTTTTGTATTACGGAGCTTGAATTCGTTTGTTGGGTTATTCTATTTATTTTTCTAGAATTTTTCTTATTACAGGTTATGCAGTCATTCCCAGTATGATTTGCCATGCATGGTAGTATAGTAGTAAACCTAGTACAATAGTATGTGTTCCTAAGGACTTGATTACTACAAGAAGTATGTTGTTGTATTCATAACTTCCAAGTTTCACTCATCATTAAAAATTAATTTCTAAGTAACTATAGGCAAACTTATTCTAGGTATAAAATTAACATTGGTAGGGTTTTAACCTGAGTCTCATTCCATCCATTCGTAATTTGACTTGTTAATCATTTACATAGTTATTTCGTGAAATTCCTATACTTGTAGGATTTCGTCTCGATTTAGGGTTTTGACTGTACTCGTTGGAAACAATAAAAAAATTGAAATATACTTGTCTGCATATGAACTTATAACAGATAGAAGACTTCCAAAATTCATATTTGTTTCTATGTGATTACTTTATTACTTTATACAAGATGACCTTGTCTTCCCATGATTAATATAATACACATTGGCTTTGCCATGCAATTTACTATTTACATGTTGTTCCTACCACATACATATTACTCAAGCATTTTATAAGTATAATCATAAAAAATAAATAGCATTGTTCCTATAACATGAGCTTATTGTTATACTGTAGGTGTAGTCTTTAATCAATGGAATTATTTCCACCAGAAATCTACAACAATTCTATAATTTCATCTAACATGCATGACATTAGGTTAATCATCTAGAATAGCAAACATATACAATCATTTCAATGGAAAAAATACGATAAGAGGAAACTAGAGTAACATATCTGGATAAACACTGGGATAACAAAAGGAACAACCACGTTCCTCCCAACCTTAGAACAGGGCAGTCAAACCACTTGTCATGTTCACCCCCTAGCCGGACCATGAATCCATGAGGGATAAATCATAATTTCCTCCTCAGCAAATTCCTTTCCACTTCAACAATCTTCTCCTTGCCTCACACTCAGCAAGTAGTGTTCATAACAACAAGAAAATATCAAATTTTCCCCAGCATACTCGACAGTGTCCTGCCTCCTCACATATGCTATATATCCAAGATTAATCTTGCCTAGGTATTTTCCCTCCCTTGGAAATTTTTGCAGATTTCCAGATCCCTGATTTTCAGGGGCTTCCAATGGCCAAATTCCTGATTATCCACTTGTAACAATTAACCCTGAGGTAGTTCCAACATGTTCCCCACTCATGGAGTCATGGTCAACTGATTTCAACATGGTTGTTCCATTTGTCCTCCTGCAGTTAATTACAGGATATTTTTTATCATGCAAGTGTCATAGTCAAGTAGTTAGTTGGGTTAAGTCAGGTCTCTTCCCAACAGTCATAAATCAATAATTACAATTTTTCAAATTCGAAATTTGGAATTGCCAAAAATGGCAAAAAATTTCCAAATTCGAATTTACTAAAAACGAAATAATTTTCTAACAAATTTGAATTTCAAAAACACTTTATTTTTGGGGATGTCACATCCTTCCCCCTTTCAATAAAACACTTTCCTCAGTGTTCCTTCCTTTCTTGGAATAGGATTGGATGAGATTTCCACATATCTCCCTCCAACTCCCAAGTGGCTTCCTCGGGATTAATGTGCTTCCATTGCACCTTTACCCGAGCAACGTCTTTGTTCCAAAGTGTTATTTCTCTCTGGTCCAGAATGCACAGGGGTTTCGCCTGGAACTCGCCTTCTGATTCCTGAACATACTCTTTCAATAGAGAAACATGAAATACGTTATGAATTTTTAGATTAGCTGGAAGTGCAAGTTGGTATGCTATGGGTCCAATTCGAGCTAGTATCTCGAAAGGCCCACAAAACCTAGGTGCCATCTTGGCACAGTTCCCAAGTTTGAGTGAACTCTTTCTAGATTTAACTTTTAATTACACATGATCTCCCACTTGAAATTCCAAGTGTCTTATTTTCTGGTCTGCATAGCTCTTTTTCCTATCATGTGCCTCTTTTAAGTTCTGTTGTACCTTCCTTATGATATTCTCCATTTCTTGGAGCATCTCTAGTCCAACCATGATTCTTCCAACCAGGTTATCCTAGCTAACTGGAGTCATACACTTTCTATCATATAGTACCTCGAAAGGGCTTAACTTAGCCGAAGTTTGGTACCCATTGTTATATGCTACCAAGTGTAGGTAGTCTTCCCACCTGCTTGGTTTTTTTCTCACATACATGTGGAGCATATCCTCCATGATTTGGTTTTTTCTTTCGGTCTGTCCATCCGTTTGCGGATGATAACTCGTACTGAAATTCAAATTAGTATTTAGCCCTGCAAATAATTCCTTCCAAAAGGCAGATGTAAATTTCACGTCTCTATCTAAAATCACCATTTTAGGAATACCATGCAGTCTAAAGATTTCCTTCAATAATATTTCAATGATATTTATAGCTTTAAAAGTAGACTTTACAGGAATAAAGTGTGCATACTTATTGAGTTTATCAATTACAACCAAAATAGAGTCATTATGTTTCTGATTTTTAGGCAAACCTATAATAAAGTCTGGGGATATGGTCTCCCATTTCCATTATCGTACCGACAATGGTTGTTGTAGGCCGACGGGATGCTGGTGTTCAGTCATTACCTGCTAACAATCTTGGCACCTCACCAAGTATTCTATTGTTTTTCCCTTCATATTAGGCCAATAAAATAGGTTTCTAAGTGTTGTTATCGTTTTATGGTATCCTGGGTGACTAGAATACGGTTTCTTATGCACCTTATCCAAGACTGTTATCTTTAACTCTGTTGAATCTGGTATATAAAGTCTATTTTTAAATCGTAATAGTCCATTTTTGTTGATACTCAGATCTGGTTTATCTGATCTTGTGGTACTATTTTCTGATTATCGTCATGAATCTCTATTGTCCTTATTCTCAGTTCCAAATCAATTTCTGCTCTACTAGCATTTATTTCAAATAATCCATAGATTCTTTTGCTTAGGGCATCTGCTACCTTATTTTCCTTACCCTTGATATGTCCTACCTCAAAGTCAAATTCGCTCAAGAAGGCTAGCCATCTTGCTCGCCTTGCATTAAGATCTGGTTGACTAAACAAATACTTCACTCCGCTATTATCTGTCAGTAATAGAATTTTTTTTCCCATTATGTAGTGTCGCCACATTTTTAAGGTGTGTATTATTGCTACCAATTCTAATTCATGAGTGACGTAGTTTCACTCGTGTTATTTTAATTTTCGGGACTGATAACAAATTACGTGTCCTTCCTGAGCTAGGGCACCACCTAGTCCTTCTTTACTTGCATCGACACAGATGGTAAAGTATTTATCTGGGTCTGCTATCTTCAAGATGGGTGCGGTTGTCAATAATTACTTCAGCTTGTTAAAACTATCTTCACACTTATGTGACCAGTTAAACTTGGTCCCTCTCTTTTGTAATGACGTGATAGGGTAGGCTATTTTGGAAAACCCTTCTATAAATTTGTGATAACATCCAGTGATTCCCATGAATGGCCGGATATCCGCTACATCCTTAGGTACCAACCATTCCATGATGGATTTTATTTTCTCAGAGTCGACAGTAATGCCTTCTGCTGAAATTACATGTCCTAGATATTGTATTTCCTTTTGATAAAGGTCACACTTATCAAATTTGGCGCACAGTTTGTGTTTCCTCGACGTTTTCAGAACTATTATTAAGTGTTCTTCATGTTCTTCCTCCGTTCTAGAATATACTAGAATATCGTCGATAGATACTACTATGAACTTGTCTAAGTACTGACTGAAAATATTGTTCATCAGGCACATAAACGTGGCTAGTGCGTTAGTGATTCCAAAAGGTATGACTACAAATTCGTAGTGCCCATATCTTGTTCGAAAAGTTATTTTTCTTATATCTTCATCCCTTATCCTAACTTGATGATAATCGGATCGTAAATCTAATTTGGAAAAGATCTTGGCCCCACCTACTTGATCAAACAGGTCATTTATCTTAGGTAAGGGGTACTTGTTCTTAATAGTCATTTTATTCAATTGTCAATGATCGATACAAAGTCTTAGAGTATTGTCTTTCTTTTTCACAAAGAGGAATGGTGCCCCCCATGGTGAAACACTCGGTCTAATATACTCATTGTCTAACAGTTCCTGTAATTGTATTTTTAATTCTGTCAATTCTGGTAAACTCATTCGGTAAGGTGATTTTGAGATAGGGGTTGAACCAGGTAGTAGGTCTATGGAGAAGTCTATTTCCCTTCTAGGAGGTAATTCCAGTATCTCATCGACAAACATGTCTCTGAATTCACGTAGGACAACAAAGTCTTCTAACTTTGGCTTATCTTTTTTTTCTAACAGATTAGTTACTTGGATGGCATAAACTTGACATCCCTTTCTCATACATTTCTTGAATTGCATCGTTGAAACTTTTCTAACTGATACACGTTTTGGTATACCTTGGGTTGTTCTAGTAGTGCCATAATCATATTTAAAGTTAAGTGTCCTTGTATAACAATCTAGTACTGCTTTGTGCTTTTCCAACCAATCCATTATGATAATCATATCATAAGATCCTAGTGGTAGGATGTTCATATTTGTTCTTATGTTCTGACCATCTAAGATGAACTCGAAATTAGAAATAAAGTCAACTACTTTACTTTTAGTTCCTATTACTAGTTGTACCAGCCATGATTTTGCGTCGTTCAGTTTCTTAAGTTTATTTGACTCTACTACATCTAGAGTAATATAACTTAATGTAGCTCCAGGGTCAATTAAAACATAAATTCGAGTGTTATTGATTTTACCTTCGATTTCTACCACAGAGTACTGGTGGTCAACTTGTCGACCGTCTATGGATGCATTAATCTAATGCAGGCTTCTGCCTACATCACCCACCGCTGAAGCTTCCTATAGATTATGAACAATAGTTATGTTTGTTGTGCTTAAACGTGGACAATTCCTCTTGATATGAGGTTCTCCACATTCCCAACACTTTAGCGGTTACTGGGGATTGTCCCCAAACTTATTTGTTCCCAGGTTTATTTGTTTACCGCCTCCTTGTGTGCTTGGATGGTTTGAGTGAAAATCTTTTCAAAGAAATATTTTTGCTGCATTCTGATATGGAGCTCGTTGGTAACCCTTCTTCCGCTGGTTCATTATGTCTTGTTTCTTATACTTCCAAGCTTTTGGAATTTTTTCCCACTGTTTTTACTGGTCGTATCACATCTGTTCTTTCCTGAACACTTCACTCAAGGATTTGGGGTTGTAAAACTCAATTTTGTCTCGGTAGGACTGTGGTAAATAGCTTAAGAATCGTTGGATTTTTACCTTGTCCTCCCGGATGTAAGGTACGAACCTAAGTAGTTCCAAAAATTTGTTTATAAGGTCTTCCATCATCATCTGTCCAAGTCATACCTCATAAAATGATTTTTTCTTCCTTTTGTAGTATATTTCATAAAGGTATTGTTTCTTGAAATACTTCTTAAGGATAGACCATTCCATCTGTTTCTCCTTTAGACCCTTGGCCAATTTCACATCTTTCTACCAAATGTTGGCCTTCCCTTTCAAGTTGTAGATGGCCATTCTGACCTTCATATTACTGGAGTAGTTGTAGATCTGGAAGTATTTTTTGATGTATAAAGTCATGCCTCAACTTCTTCTCCTGTTCTGCATTCTCCATTAAAGGTAGTTGGTTTAATATTTTTAAATTCTCCTTTAAGGTGGTCTACTTGTTTTCTTTTTCTGTCTTCTTTAGTTTTGTCCTTAGCTGAAGGTGTACCTTCAGACGAGCTGTCTCATTTTTCTGTTTCAGGCCCATAATTCTTGGAGGCCCTTTTGATGACCTCTTTGTCATGGTTATCGTCCTTTGGGATTTTTTGTTGATTAAGGTTGGTTGTCATTGATGTCAACCCTTGAAGACAGACCCGTAGCACAAAGTTTTGGGTAATGGACCCAATAGTGTTTGATGTAAATATGACTCATTATTGTTTTGTCATGGTTGATAAGAAGTAAATATGGATGAACTCCAAAGTGGTCCCCTTATGGTGAAAGCCCTCACGGGAA